>JAAEAF010014549.1:0-135259 GCA_011037195.1 Triatoma infestans
CTATAAATCCGCCCTTAAATAATGTTTCTCATTATAATAGATTCATTTTAAAATAATATCGTCCCGTCCTCACTTACAGTCCCGCAAGTATCAGCGTTTCTTGGAAACTAGTTGAAGTTGATCAGCATTGTCGTTAACGTAAACGCTAATTTATCGGCATTTGTTTGATGCAGATCATTTGATATGCTTACGCCATACTTGTGAAAATAACTGTGAATTTGGTTTCCGCTCATATTGTTTTCATCTCCAGTGACTGATTTTAATTTACATACACTATATAAGGCAACTAATTAGTTTCATGCGTTAATTGTGTGAGAGTACCGGACTATGTGATCATTATTTCCTCTCCCGCAAGATGTTAAGAAAAAATTTAGCTGATTGGTCTGCACCTGTACGTTATAAAAGGTTTTTAGAAATTGGTGAGGAAGGGTTTTTAAGAAATAAGCTAAAATGAATGCTGAATGCTGTATAATAAAATATAGACAATAAACTGCCAGGACTTTACACGTAAATAGAAATTAAAGATTTAGACCTAGTAAAGAGAAGGTTACTAGTTGGATGCTGACGCGTTTAACTGCTGTATAAACTGTTCTAAAGACTCCCCCTTGTAGGAGTAGCGCATCTGTATATATACAGAGTCTCCCACTCTAGTCTGGCCTAAGTAACGACTTAGATTCCCAATTTTGTATCTCACTCTCTCTCTGCTTTGGATCCCTCTCTTCGGATCCTATTACATCATTATTATCAACCAGATGGGTAAGTTGCAGTGTTAGGTGAAGAACTCCGTCAAAGATTTAATCTAGTTTTCTAGCTACCTTAATCACTACTTTTCATCCGTTCCTTAACCCATTGCGAGCTGCTGATATATGGAGCATCCGACCTATTTTTTCAAGTCAGGAAGCTCTAGCTTCTCAGGTTCCAATCTTCTCAGGTGTAGTAGTTTATTATGGTAATAAATTTAATTAAAACATATAATTCATTTTTTTTTTCTTTTTTTTAAATAAATGGACCTCTGATTATCGTGAAATACGATATTAGAACCTACAAAAATATTTTCCATTTCATTTATATATATTTATCATATTTCATATTTTCGTATTTCATATTTTATGACCATTTTGTTATATAATTGGTATAGCATACCAGAGAGTTATTTAATTGTTAAAATTTTATATTTCAATTATTTATTTATGAAATATAGACAATACATTTTAACATCCATTGTGCAAAGTCTATGACACAATATATTATAAACAAATGGATTCATTGAACACTGAACATGATACTTTAATTGAAAAAAACAGTTTTTTTTTGTCATTATTAATTATTTTGTAATATAATATTGGACAAATTAATTTAGTTACATAAATTTTTTCGAAATCAATTAATTTCATAATGATTTCATTGAGTGTTCAGCTAGCATGGGTTAAATTCGGAAGTGAGTGAATATGTATCCTTAAACTTTCATCTTACCTTGGTAAAAACATGTTTTAGAGGTTCCAAATTAATTAGAGCAGCATGAGAAAGTTAAAATTATAAATAATACAATGTATCGTCACTATATTCGTAATGAAAGGTTGATATATGTATATATTGTTTCATAAAGCTTTGTATCAATTGTATGAACAATATGAATACAAAGCTAAAAGAGAAATAATTATAGTCGGATGATGGGGAGAGAGCATTAGTGAAATGAAAGAAAGATTTCACAAACATATATGATACAATAGGTGCTTACAGAGTTTGTTAAACCAACTGTACAGACAGACTTTATTTTTAACAAACCTACTTCTACTATATAAAGAAAATTTTCAATCTTGTTTGTTTGTTGCATTTTATGTTTTATTCTTTGAACTTATAACTGTAACAATCTTTTAAATATAGCCTGCTAACTAGAGCGTTCAAAGAGCGATTTTTTTTTTCTAGGAAGGATATGGGTTTTTTTTTATTTTTATTTTTTTTCATTTTATGTTTAGTTATCTATTTGTAAAATTTAAAATTGATAAAACTTAAATTGAATTAATTTATACGGTATTTTATCCATCGTAGAGCATGCATATTGGCTCTGTTCTTGATCGGTTTCAGATTTTCATCTATCGTCAGAACAAATTCCCCAAGTTCGTGTAGAGACTTTCTGTTACATTCGCACTTGTTGGTTATATTTATGTGCGGGAGGTTATAAGGTTATGTTACTATGTGTATGTGTTTGTTTCATGACAAAGTGGAATTATTACAAATTATGATTAGACATTAGAAAACAGAGTACAATAAATAGCATTTTTTGAAGGATACTTTATAACTAAATTTTCAATAGTGTTGTTTAAGTATGCTCAGTGTTATTATCAAGTCATTTTTGTTAGGGACGACAGGGCGATAAGTTATTTCAGGAGTAAACTGTACACTAATAAGAATGGACAAGTCAACAAAGTTTATGGACAGTCAACAGCTTGTACAAGTAATAAATAAATGTGAAATACAAATAGGGTTAATACAAGAAAATATGTAAGTAAAATATGTAAGAAGGTTGGCAGCAACCAGCAAATTGGAGATGATATTAAAATCAATAGTTAAGGAATCAATTCAGTTTTATCTGTTGGTTTTCTAATTTTATTTTATTTTTTTTTTTTTTAATCAACAAACGGCATAAGCCTTATGGTTGAACTCATTACAAGTGATACATAAATATAATAATAGTAAAGCAATGCATGCAAATTTAACAGTAAAACTTCAAGTAGTGAAAAAAATGTTGAAAAGTCCAGACGCCATATGGAAATCCACATCACTAGGAATATACTCATTCCATGGCCTGCATATTCTACAAATGATGTTAGCGTTGAACAGCGCATTAGTCTTAATGGCAGGTGGGACCACGAAATGCGAAGTACTGCGCAAGCAGCGAGGTGGTACATGAAAAGGAATCACAGCAAGTAGCGCCATGCAATCAATTTCACCATTCAAGAGCTTCTTTAAGAATAGAAGACCAGTATTACGTATTCTAGACACTAGAGAGGAGAAATGAGTAGCACCGCTGGATAACCTTTTATCAACGTTTTTTTTTTTAGTCAAAAGGATGGAGTACACCGTTTCATCTTCTTGGAGAATGCGTGCATTATGCTCGCAGGAGATTCCTGAAATTTGGTGCCCACAATCTGGAGCCGAATTAGGGAATAGAAATTTCATTCGCTTCAACCCTGGCGGGTTTTTTTAATGATACATGGCTGATGTGAGGTACTCTACCGGGTGTTACAATGGGCCCAGCACAATGGCCTAAGTGCTGAACCTCCTTGGGGGGCCCTGAGTTTTAAATTAGATTAGATTAGAAAGTTTTTGGTAATTTCATGGATTTTTCATGATTCATACGAAATAAAAAAAAAAAAAAAAGTCTAGTGTGAAACACTCATACAACTTTCTCTTACTCCTGTTAGAACAATATACAAAGAAACAAATTAACAAATTTTCTTTAAACATTAAATTTCGCTCATCTGTCCTAACACAAATATGTGGAGGGGAAGTAGTTGGAGGAGACAAGTAATAATCTACTAACCCAAGCAGGTAGGGAAGTGATTATATTGTGGCCCCTAACTAGAGCACACCAAAAAACCACTGAACTAATTGATGGATTTTGATAGTAATATCTTATTAACAGACTTAACCTAACGTAAATCATTCTAGCCAATAAATACTTTCATACTAATAAATACATTGTTTCAAAACTAATTAAGCCTAATCTAACTTAACTTCCATCTTCACCAAACAAACTTTCGATTCACACAGCACATTCTCTTTCACAGCTAAGAACTTGGAGCTGGAGTAGAGTACTCGATATTCCTCTACTCCTGCATACGCATTATAAACACTAAAATAATTGTGAAAATTTTGGGCATTCTTTGAACAAACTTGAACATCCAGAGAAGACGCCTTTGATATAGATCATTTGCTAAAAATATTTTTTATCGTATACAGGGAACTTGAAAGATGCATATGGTGAAAATTAAAGTTCAAAAACGTCGCAATACTTCCGTTGTCCAACAATAACAACAAAAAGTAATAACAATAGGAAGAAGAAAAAAATAAGAGAACAAAGGAAAGATAACGAAGAAAAAGACCAAAAAAAAAAAGCAATCTAAAAGAAAGTGTCAGAATTTTAAAAGAATTGAATTGAATAAGGAGAAGAGAGGAAGAGAAACTGGAGATGGTAAATGTGATTGAATTGAAACACTATTATGTACAGAACTATAATTGAAGTTCATAGTTATATGCTCTTATATAATGTACTTACAACTTTAATCAATTAAAATTAGTTGATTAGTAATGAGTTAATGCGTTCTAGTACATCACACTGATTTTATACGATTTATAGATATTGAGTATTAGTCCTGTTTCAAACTTTTCAAAACTCAAATTGACCTATAAAACTAAATAAATTGATAAATTTTTGAAGAGTACTTATAGATCCTGTGCAATGTACAATCTTCACTACAATTCTATTTAGCGACAAAATAGATCCTAAGCATCGTGTACAGGTTTTGAACGAGAGTTATACTATCGCATTAAATATTATATTTTTTCTACAAATATATAAAAAAGTAAATGAAAGAAGCCAAAACATGTACAATAAACTCTAACAGAACGTTGACCATTGAAAAGGGGAAGGTTAATTTGCAGAACATCAGGTTAAAGTTAAGCAAAATGATATTATGTTTTCTAATAATTCATTTATAGATAAATTTATTTCAAAATGTGTAACAACGAATTCCTTTTTCTTTTTGTATTTCTATTTATTTTATATTAGTAATATATTATAGCAATTTCATCCAATTCTAAAAATTTGTTTAATTGAAATGTGTACATATATTAATTTATATATTAATTGGGGAACATATACCTTGTGTAGGTAGTACTTTAATGATTACATTGTAGTCCATGTGATGGACGCAAGAAATTATATCTATTTTATTTAAAGAAAATTACGATATGAAGAAAACGCAAGCTCGTTGGCAAAAAAAAGTACACGTAGGTAGAAGACTACAGTTACAGGAGAAGAGTTCATGAACCTTGTTAGCATTGTCTACTCCTTCTTCTCACAGGGGATGATTTGAACGAACAATTACAAGACATTCCTTCAAGACAGTCTAAAACAGACATTCAAGCAGAACACTTGTTTCTCGCTCTCTTAGAATCAGTGGCAGTTTAAGTTATAACATAAGAGTTATTCCAAGTAATTTCAGTAAATTAATAATGCTGTGTTATTGAATAGCATTTAAATATCTTTAAAGAATATATTTAATTTAATCTACCAGTGTCTTCTTAATTATTTTTATTACTTCTCTCTCTTAAAACTTACAAACACAAGCCCTTTTACTAAACCGCTCGTGCTATACCAACTAGTACTACAAACACACAAAACAACTCAACACACCAAATACATTTCATCCAGAAGACTGCGCCGCCAATATATAACAAACATATCATTTCAATAATCAAACAGTGATATTTTCCGTGATAACCCACTTCATTTTGTGGTCATCGACCGGTTTTCGGGCGTTCGCCCATCATCACAGGATGTCTTGATGAGATTTTTGGTCTATGCCAATCTGTGTTATCATACTGTTTTATCAAGACATCCAGATAATGGGGAAATACTCGAAACTGGTTGATGACCACAAAATGTAGTAGGCTATCATGGAAAAAGTAACTCTTGAAGCTTTCTAGCTTCTGTGGATCGAACCACAACCATATCATTATTTGAAATATAACATCGCAGATTCCTCAGAAACCTAATTTTTTTTTTTTTTTTTTTTGAGTAATATGTTCCACATAAAATTGATTCGTTTATAACTGTGAAGTTAACATTCTAAGTTTAAACAAAATCATTGTAGCCATTGTTGATAATTTTTCTAAAAATTCAAGACATCCTACACAATTCAATTAAGTCTCACTTCAAGGGTTAACCCATTATCTACAAATGTGGAGTTTTAGCAATACGTCTAATATATTTTAATTATATAGGTGGCAGAATCATACGTAATATTAAAGTGTTACATTAGGGGAAAGCCTAATGTTGCTGCTCCCCCAGAAGTTCCCAAAAATCAATTTTTTACTTGAAAAATGCTTCAAATAAAAGTGATAGGCATTTATGTAGCGTACAAAATTTAAAGAAAACCCATTGGACACAATTTCCAGCAAAAATCGACAAAAAAAAAAAAGTCATTCAGTAAAGTTGCACTCGCGCTTTCGCTAAAAACATTTTATTTTCAAATTCAGGGGACTTCAAACCAAATATTTCCAGTGATATCTCAATTTTTATAAATGTGTCACCATTGCAATATTTCCTGTTACCGCAGTTAGAGAAAGTAAAAAATGTTTCGCTTGCTGTAATATTTGAAAAAATGACACGATATTTAATTCAATAACAATCTGAAATATTTGGTGTAAATAATCACTCAAGCGGCTTTCTTTCGTTACAATTAGAAAAATATTTCCACACAATTTTTTTGAAACTAGGACTTTTTTAGTTGACATATAATTGCGCTAATATGATATAGTGGTGTTAGGGGTACATGTTGGCTAGCACACAAGGTAGCTACTAGTAAAATGTGATTATATTGCAGTTCAAAACTGCCTATGTCAAATGCCAATAACATTTGAAACATACATTTTTGCGGTATTATATTTTATTGTATGAAATCAATAGGTTGCAATTCTATATCTTGCACATATATGGACCAATCTATTGAATCGCTTTTAATTCAAAATCGCTTTTATTCTCTTAACATTCTCATAAAATCTTTAAATCTAGTAACATCGCAGTAGATTATTAAAATCAATTCAATGCCATCCTAAGGGATGCTGCTGATCTACCGTTCATCTGTTTTTTTTCCGTCCTGTTTAATGTTAATAAAATGTAGACAGTACAAATTCCCACTGGTACTAGAACTGTGGAACATCTTGTCTTCTTAGGAAAACATTTTAAAATTCAATGTTTTAAAGATACCCATATCTTGCTCTAAATCAAAGTTTAGAGCACTACAAATATTTAAAATATATTATGTATTTGTAAGCGGGAAATGTTCATAAATATTTTTTTACATGTGAACACTATATTTAGTTATCGACAAGGTATAAGATCAATTCTCAATTCTTAATGATAAAAACTTGAATGCACGAAAAATTAATTATTTGTGATAACAAATTATTCGGGAAGTCGGATATGATTGCCTAAATAAAGAAAGAAGATGGAGATGGTTGGGTCATACGGAGAGATAGGCTTCTAAGAAAACTTCTCTACGGGAAGACAGGAAGATCAAGAATGCAAAGGCACCCTCGGACTGGAAGGTTGGACGACCTAGAGGAAGACTTCCCTCGTCTTGGCGTAAGGAGGTAGTGCCGGAGGGCCGAAGACCACAACAAATGGGGAAAACTAATTGAGAAGATCCAGATTCTGCCCTAAGAACTGTTACACCATACCATAAATAGTAATAATAACAATAAATTTTTGGGCAAGCAATTGACCTATTATTATTAAACCGGGTGCCTAGTGGCATGGGACCTAAGCCTATATGGCTTTTATCCCTCCGATAACCCTATATCATCCCCTTAAATAGTCTCTCCCGGTAGCCTTACAATATCCCAAGATATCCTTTAACTCCAACTCCTGCGCGAGTGTTACCCTCCCAAATACGCGAAACCTAGTACCAACGAAATGGGGACACTGACATAAATAGTGATACACCGTTTTCCTGACTCCGTCATCGCAATCTGACAAATGGGACAGAGGTCCTTCCTATGTTAAACAAGTGACTAGACACCTAGTGACTAGAATTGACCCAGCGAACAATCGAGTTATAGGCCGGCTTCTAATTGCTGAATAGAGGCCTCCTCCTGATATCATTGAAACTTTCACCATGGCCAAATATCGCGCAAAAAAAAAGAAAGATTATGAATATATACTTAAGAATTCTTTAATATTGTACTTACACTGACATGCACTCCTGGTAGTGGAAATAATTGTGCCGGTGGATTATCACGAGGCACAAATCTATAAAATTCATGGCCGTCTTTATACCATTTAACTGAATAAAGACTTTCACCTTGTAGATCGTATCTACATTCCAATGTTGTTGAATTACCACGCACCGTATGCTCTTCTATTCTAACTTCTATCAAACGTAAACAGTCCACATCACCTGGAACAAACAATGAACACAATAAATTAATAATAATAGTTTTAAGAATCTGAAAAATAATAGGATTAAGGAGGGGAAAAATTGGTAAATTATGATCTCAGCTTAAATAAAGTCTATGATGAAGGAACCGATGAAATTCATCAGCAAGAACTGATGACAAATTATAGAGAGTTTTTTTCATAGCGTACGTAAATAAACGACTGCAAAGAAAGGGCAGAAAGATCTCTATAGTTAATAAATGATAATTTAGCAATCTTTGTTTTTTGTTAAGATTAAAAAAAATTGATATCTTCTAAAAGGCTGAGTATCGATTCTACGATCAATTATCATTAAATAATTCATAAATCGAATAGTGACAAAAGTATATATCTCAATATTACGAAGTAAAACGATTATAGGAATATACATATATCTACGTTGTCTCTAATTTCTAACAAATGATTATTTGTAGAAGAAGTTAATTAAAAGAAAAACTTTACAACAGAAATGATAGAAATGCTGGAAAGATAATAGTTGCCGCTCTGGACTACCTTGGATGCTAGGTTTTGCGGACGAATTGGATCGAAAAGTTTAAATAACACCTCTTTGCGTCTGGACCATTCTGCATTATTCCCATGACAACGAAAAAAATTCTTTTTTAAGCCTGAATGTAATCCGAGCAGAGAGAGTCTCACTCACTACTTAGGCCAGACTAGAGTGGGAGACTCTGTTTAAATACAGCTGCGTTAGTCATACACGGATCAGTCTTTCAACAGTTTATATAGCAGTCACAACGCGTCAGCAATCATCTGCTAACTTTCTCTGTACTCATTCTAAATTTCTCGACTACCATTTTCTATCTTCGTGTAAAGTCCCGGCAGTTTGTGTTACTTTTCTCATTATAAAGTGTTCACCATTATTTCCAGTTTATTATCTCATAAACCCAATTTCTTTCCTTCTTATACACATTATACTGAGTTCACAGCAAATCATAGCCTTGCTTTGCTAAGGCAAGTGAAAGATTTCAACTCGCAAAAGTATATGACAGATCTGCTCTACCAGCGCCGCGTGGCTCTACTTTCCTTTTGCAGTGTAGGTTCTGGATCTGCAAATAAGCTTATTGGATCTGTTTAACAGTGGACATTACAGGTCTTCCTTAACTGAGAAGAAAACCCGCTCCATGTCCTCTACCACTGCGTGGACCCAGGAAGAGAGAGAGATTACTCCAACTGGACGATGAACCGCCAGCGGCAAAAATATATGCGGTGAGGCCTTTCAAAGATGGGTTTGAGGCCTGACTGTGAGCATCAAAATTGCTTAAATAATTTGATCCAGCGGTTAATGTAAGTTAACCGGGAGATTTTTACATTAGATCCGTTTGGATCACGGTGATTTTTTTTTTTTTTACGGAGGGGGGGGAAATGCCAACGCACAAAGTGTGGGGTTTGCACCCACTAAAAACCCTCCCCTCCCTCTGCACCCACTTGTCCACCCCGAAACTGCTTATGGTACTACTTCGGGGTGGTGCCTCGTAACGCCACACAGGCTGCCTCTAGCCTAGCTGGACCCCATCCTCGGGAGGTCGAGATGCCTATTCATTTCACTAATCTTCATCCGCAGGACTGTCCGGGACAAAGGTAACCACCCGTAAAACCCACAAAGGTAACGGTCCGCTCCGGCGAGCATGGCCTTCATCACACCATTATTTCAGAGCAGAAAATAAAATTTTTCTTCCTAAAAAATTATAAACAAAACTTCTTAGAAAATTACAGCATCTTAACTGATAAGTTAAGGCAATTTTTTATTTCTCTCGATTCCATAACTACTTGATAATAATTGATGCCTTATGTTTATTCGACCAAACATGCCTTATGTTTATTCTTTTTTACTTTCAACCAACTTACGTTTCTTTTTCACACATTTATGATTTCCATAAAATGTAGTAAATAAATATGATTACGATTTGCAAACTACAAAATTTATTCAAAAATAAAATTTTACATTTTATAAGTTTCTAGTGTCATTGTTGAAATTTGTGCCGATCCCAAATTTGTATAACGTAATAACTCTCTCTTTCAGCCACTTGTTAGTGGTGTTTAGAACAATTAATCAGTTAATTAATGGACTTAGATGTTTATCAGTTTATCCTCAAAACACGAACGTGATTTTCAATTAGTATCCCAGGATAGCACAACAGATAATTTAGTATGAAATTAAAAATTAAAGTTAAATTAAAAATTAAAAATTAAAAAAAAGTAAAAATTCTGATATGGAAAACTTAGGCATTACTTTCACTCAATTCTTACAATTTGAAATAATAGATAGAAATTAAATTATTAAAACGACCTGTCCTTGACAACTGACCGCATCTGCCATAAGTCCATCTGTACGAAACGATCGAATGGGCTGCGAGTTCAAAATATTTACACAATCTTCACTTACTACAATACAATTATAAAATTTTAGTATATATATATACCGAAGCGAATAAGCGGAGGTCCTGGGTTTGAGTACAGCAGTAGTACTCTTAGATTTTCTCTTCCTAGGAGCCTCTACAGCTCACTGACCGGTGATGAGCAGTGCACTGAGAACATTCCTGGCGGCACTCAATGTGGTCTTACACAAGGATTACATTTTACTACATCATTCACATACAATTAAGTCAAATAGTTACAACAAGTAAGTCCTAACTCTAAGGGAAGGGATTAGCGCCAGTGGTAACGCGCTGGACTATCAACGCGGAGGTCCTGGGTTCGATTCCAGCTACTGCACTTAGATTTTTTTTTCTTCCTAAAAGCCTCTTACAGCTTACTGTCTGGTGTTGGGAAGTGTTGTCTGTAACGAGAGAACATTGCTCGGAGGCCGGCAGTGCACTGAAAAGGCTCCGATCTTTGTGGTAGCTATATAAGCACAGAGCATAAAGCTTGGATAGCAGAAGGCTTGGTCCCTTCCCACAGACAATACAAGAAAAAAAAGTCCTAACTCTACATCCACAAAGTTATTGATCCCCCACAACTTTTCCATGCTCATCAATAAATTTACTTCAAAACTGCGTACCGTGAATGGTATCAGTACTAAGATATTTCGGACCCCCTCCCCCACCGTGAGACGTTGCTGTGTCTTTCACGGAACTCTCTCAGGCTTCTGGTTGGATTCCTTACTGGACTTTATTGTGATTTAAGGAGACATTTCTACGTAATGGGGCTCATGCCGGATCCATTTGTAGAATCTCTGAGATAGAGGAGGAAACACCCATCCATCTTATGAAAGATTGCCTGGGTTGTGAGGAAATTAGGTTTAGGACCTTTGGTCGGAACAGGATGTCTGTGGAAGAGCTTAGGCTATTTCCCCTTATTATTATTATTATAATATTCGGGTGCCTAATGGCGCGGGACCTAAGCCTATGTGGCTCTTATCCCCCGGATACCCCCCCGTAACCCCTTAATTAATCTCCCCCGGTAACTTGCCGGTTAATCTGCAATATCCCAAGATATCCCTAAACTCCAACTCGCCCAGGCAATCCTGCGGGAGTGGTGTCCTCCTAAATATACGAAACCTAGATCCAGCGAAACGGGGACACTGACATAAGTAGTGATACACCGTTTCCCTAACTCCGTCATCACAGTTCTGACAAATGGGACTCCGCGTCCTCTCTATGTTAAACAAGTGACTGGACACACTTGGGTGCCCAGTCGCTATCCCTACCAAGGTTCTCAAACCCGTCCTACTAAGAGACAGGAGATACTCCGAAATTCCCTGCTTGCTTGCCTTTATAAATCTTTTAGCTTGGAGGCACCCCTGCGTGTTCCCCCAGCGTTTCTCCCAAAGTCTAATCTGTTTGTCGCGAAACGTCTTCGTAACGGCCAGGGCTGGTTCAGGACCACAAAATGGTAATGATGATCCCTCCCTGGCCAGCCGATCCGCCATCTCATTGCCCTCTATACCCGCATGTCCGGGTATCCAATAGAGAATTTCCCCTTAAGGTTATTGTCCGATTTGTTCGGTCTGCGGTGAATCTATGATGGAATAGACCCGGGTCTGGATATTTGTTCTAGACCCGGTTTGTTGTTTTTCTTGGGGTAGCTCTGTGGGCGCAGTGGGGCTTTGGATAGCGTAGGGTTTTATCCCTCCCCACAGACAAATAATAATAATAATAATAATAACAACTCTACATCCATGAAAGAGCATTATACTGTCCCCAACCAGCTGTCAGTAAATGTTTTCCAGGCTTTTAAAAAAAAAGCTTCAACAAATAATTTTATTTAGTGTCCTTCTTTTGAATTTTTGATTTATAAAATTTTCTGGAAGTTTAATATTATTGGCGCTCTCTTTTGATCTACAATGTAATCACTTAAAAAATTACCTGTCCTGGATAGATTACATGTACCCCCCTTTTATTTATGTTAGAGTTTACGCTAGAAAAAATATCCATATACATACCAAACACACAGACCCATTTCTAACTAAACTACTTTTTCGAACTAAGGAGACCTCAAAATGTGCATTTCCGTGAAAACCCGATATTGAAAACATTACACGATCGCAATACTTTCTCTCACAGCAATAAGAGAAGATAGAAAAGTGAGTAACCATATTTACTAATTACTCAGACAAATTAAATTGACTTCAAAACTGAGATGAAATTACCCCACTGGACATAATTTACTTTGTGTATATAAACAAGCCTTTGATGTTTAAAGCATCTTCATGTAAACCTGAAAACTAAGCTAGCCCAAATAAAATATTCCAAGTAAAACCTTGAAAAATAAAGTATATCTTTATGTAAAGCTTTTTAAGCAACTTTCTGTTTTACGTGAAATAACTTTATGCAAGTACTATAAACATAAATAAAGCAAACAAAAAATCTTAGAACCAACAAATATAAAGTTACAGAAAAGTGTTTCATTTTTTTCCAGAAAGCTTAATTTAGAAAGTAGGGTAGTAAGTTGTTGTTGGTAACAACTATCTGGCATAGCTTGGAATGAATGAAAGAAAAACTAAAACATTGTGTGGAAAGTTTGCCACAGCGTCCAAATTGGGTCGGTAAGATGTGAAACCATATTTCAAAAGTTTTCTACTTCGACTATATCAACGGAATTGAAATATATCCTTTTTCCAGATCTTACATTTTATCGATTTTGCAAAAAATATTTAATTTGGTGGTGGTAAAAAGGTTTAGTGAGTCACAAGTTTACGCTGATGGGATCATTCATATATAAAGTTGGAGGGGAAAATATGAGAATTGAAGTGACTGACAAATAAATATTTCTTTTAGTTTTGGTTTCTAATTTTATATATTTTATTTTACAGAAACTGTAATGTTAAACAATGAAAAATTTTCTGACAATTAAATGTCCATAATGAAATCAATAAATTCAAATTTATACCCAGTTACAATATTAGCAACTGAATACTGTTACAATTGAATAACTGAATGAATATTGACTAAATAATTACAATGAGAAAATAAAATATAAGTTAAATAATACGAAGACTAAAATGTTTCCCAAGTTAAGGTATGAATATAAAAAAAAAAAATTGACACGATTACAATACTTCCTCTTACTAGGAATAAGAGATTTGTAAAAGTATTGTTACTTCCTCTTACTAGGAGTAAGAGAAAGTAAAAATCTAGTGTAACTTTCTCTTACTCCAGTTTTCAAAATTGTAATTGATAAATTTTATAATTTCTGTATCAAATTTGATGAAATTCGTTGGAGTTCGTCGAAAACTGAAAAAAAAAGTTTTAATAAAAACGCACTTCCGGTTTACTTATTTTTTTGATACTCAGAATTTTGGCTGTCTTTTTATTTCTAATTAATTTTGATTGGTTGGTAGAATAGTAAAATCGACTATGATAGCACTTTAGAGGAAAAGCTAACCCCACCCGTCTCCCAAAAGTGCCCTTTGGACTCAGGGGACCTCAAAACGGATATTTCCGGTGAAAACTCAATATCAAAAATTTGGCACGATTACAATGCTTCCTCTTACTAGCCTAGGAGTAAAAGAAAGTGAAAAATATAAAAAGTAAAAGTAATAAAAAATAAATGAAAGTATTCATATAAGTCTA
Organism: Triatoma infestans; assembly: GCA_011037195.1. NCBI lineage: Eukaryota > Metazoa > Arthropoda > Insecta > Hemiptera > Reduviidae > Triatoma > Triatoma infestans. The sequence continues at coordinate 14,236 of JAAEAF010014549.1, forward strand.
AATAAAAAATTTTTAGAGTAGGAACACATCAATAGACATAATCTTTTCTACTGAAAATACAACAATAATAATTTTTAAATTCTACAGGAAGGAAGGGAATAGCTAAGTGGTTAGCATACTGGACTCCCACGCGGAGGACCCGGGTTCGAGTCCAGGTGTGCTGCTCTTATATTTTGTTCTACCTAGGAGCCTCTACAGCTCATTGTCCGTTCATGGACAGTGTTGTCAGTAATGAGAGAACACTGTCTAAAGGCCGGCAGTGCAATGAGAAGGCTCTGGGCACTAATGATGTTGAATAGAGACCATAGAACGCCTTAGATTTAAAAATAAAAAATTCTAAGGGTGAAATGTGGAGAATATTTATCACATTGTAGTTCATCGTTGATTCCATTAGTCTGGGGCTAAATTTTAGATAGTCAGCCTCGTAAGTAGTTTTTCTGTCTATTAGTGAACTTTAACACGTGAAAATTCGGTAAGTTGAGAATTTGGCGTAGTCAATTTGGTTGTGTAAGGATTTATACATGAAAGTCAAATCAGTGTGCAGTCTCATTCAGTTACAGTCTGAGAAGTCCAGTAGTTTCCATGATCAAATCGTACGCTAGGTCTAAGTAAATTCCAGTCTTCCGATACCAACCAAAGAAGACATAATCTTCTTTGTACGGCTTCAATAGCATCAATATACCTTTTTCTGATAAGGTGCCCAGACCCTACAATAGGTAGAACAATATTCTAAAACAGGGTGTACCAGAATCTTGACCAATTACCTTTGAGGACCCTTAAAAGTTTTTGAGATATCTCCAAATTTCAAACCTTTAATGTCATCGTTTATTTTAATTCTCGATCAGCCGAAGTATCAGTGAAGTGTGTGGGGTCAGCATAACTTAAAAAGCAAGAATCATAGAAAGTAAAAATATGATATTTAGTGTGTGTGTCTACCAAGGAACCTGTCAATAAGATTTTGGTCAAAATCGATCAAGCGGAAGAATACCACTTTACTGTTTATTTTTTTTCTTTCGATTTTCCTTAGAAACTTAGCTTATTCCGGAAAAATTCATTAAAATGGCCTGGAGGGGAGGGGAGAGAGCTGAGGATCTATTTTCCTCTAAAGTGTTATTTTAGTTTATTATATAATTCTATCATTTAAATTAATATTAATTACAATTGAATATATTTTGTGTTCTAAATTGGATGTTGAGGTTCGGTCATACAAAAGAACTCTTTTTAAATTTCTACCGACGTTTCGGCAAATTTATTGCCTTCTTCAGGGTCTGTACAAAGGTTTTAATACAAATCAAAAAAAATAGAAACAACATAAAATATGAACTTAAAATAAATTTTTAAAATAAACTATATAAATAAACTAAATAAAAAGTATGATATATATATAGCACGTTTAAATTTATTTTAAACTGTTGTTGTAGAACAGATCAAATATTAAACTAAATCACAACTATTGAAACTTTGACAATATGTGGCATATATAAGAGTAAAATATGGAAATAACTTAGGAAATGTACTTACAAAAATGTTCAGTTAGAATTACTTACAAACTAGTTTAACCTGTGACATATCATCACCAAGTGTTAAGGATGGGTCAAGGTTTATAAAGGGCTAGGAGAGCGGATGGGTAAACCGTATCTTAGTCTGTATGTTGTTTTAGAAATTCCAAGACACCAAAAACCACCCCTCACTTATAACAATCTCCTGGAATTTCCAAAACAACATACAGACTATGACACGGCTTTTCCCATCCGCTTTCCTAGCCCCTTTATAAACCTTGACCCATCCAATGTCCGTAACACTTGGCGATGGTATATCACAGGTTAAACTAGTTTGTAAGTAATTCTAACTGAAAATATTTGTAAGCACATTTCCTAAGTTATTTCCATACTTTACTCTTATATACGTATGCCACCTATTGTCAAAGTTTCAATAGTTGTGATTTAGTTTAATATTTGATCAGTTCTACAAAAATAGTTTAAAATAAATTTAAATGTGCTATATATATCATACTTTTTATTTAGTTTATTTTAAAAAAAATTTATTTTAAGTTCATATTTTATGTTGTTTCAATTTTTTTTATTTTATTTATATTAAAACCTTTGTACAGACCCTGAAGAAAGCAATAAATTTGCCAAAACGTCGGTAGAAATTTAAAAAGAGTTCTTTTGTATGAAACGAACTTCAACATCCAATTTAGAATATTGAATACAGCGGTCGTAACGAAAACCAAAACATTGAATATATTGCTTAAATTTCTGAGATTCAAGCAAAAATTGGTTTTCCACAAGTGCATTTTTAATGAAATTATTTCAGTTTTCTACAATTTTATCCATAAAAATACCGATGGATTTGATTAAATTTGTTACATTAACTATGAATACATACAGACAGACCTATCTCTATTACTGGGGAACTTTTTTTCCCCGAGGCAGTTTATTTTAGGAAGTTTTATGAAGGAGTGGGGGAATGTATGGTTTCTTCAAAAAAAAGAAAAAAAGTCATTTTATTTTAGTTTAGATTCTTCAATTGCAGACAAATAAACATTTTGTAAAAGTTACATGTTTGAAGAAATTCCATATAATTATATATATATCTATATTATATATTTTTTAGTTTTATAACATATATATTTATATATATATTTCTTGTATTAAACCTGGTAAATTGCATTAATAGAAAGTTCTGTGAGTGTTTCATACCATTTTTTTTTTTTTTTTAAAGAATATAATTAAAAAGATCATATATATATATAGGGTGTCCCAAGGTATATGGATAACGACTTTTTATCGGAAACTAAGATAGCTAGAAAAAAAAACCAAAAAAATGCATGTCCCCGTAGTTTTTTTTTTGTTAGAAATCCAAATTTAATTTTCAAATTTAATTTGCTGCTTTCAGAAGCGAGATATAGGCACCAACTTCATTTTTTCAAATGCGCAGATGTGGTTTTTATTTAAGAAATTAGATTCCTCTATTTTTTTTTTTGTAAGAAAAATTTACTTTACAAGTTATGAATGAAAAACATGATTCTTATAAGAAATTTCAAAATGATAATTCGGTGTATTAGAATCAAGCCGGCAGGATTGCATCTGTAGATGAATTAAAGCAGAGAATATTATATTAGATGCCTGTAACTCGTTTAAAGCTGAATCTAATAATTTCTTTGGCCGTAACGTTTCTTTGTCAGCTGCCTGTTGGGCTGACAAGCTTGACATGCAGTCATACAGCGGCACTCTGTTGCGAATGCAAAGAGCAATTTTATGCTCTGTAACAAGGGCCTACGCGACATCATCCACGGCTTCCTTACCGGTGGTCGCTGGTTTGTTACCGCTTGATCTCCTTATTGAGATGAGAACCCTTACCTATAAGTTCAAAAAAGGGGTCATGATTGTCCTCAATGGTGAGGAGCTGTCCAGTCAGATGCCTACTACTCTTGCAAGAAATAAGATCCGAGAGTATGAGATTGGGAAGTGGCAAAGACGCTGGGATGAGGCAGAAACAGGAAGAATCACATATGAGTTCTTTCCAAATTTGCATCACAGACTATCGATACGGTGGCTGGAGCTATTCCAAACCGTAACGCAATATTTCACGGGCCATGGGGTGTTCAATTCTAAGCTCAATGAATTGGGTTTGAAAGATTCCCCGAATTGCGAGTGCGGTGAACAGGGACACAGTGCATCACGTTCTCTTCCGATGTTCTCTCCACGACGAGGCAAGAATCCATTTGGAATTCAAGCCGAAAAGGAGGGGAGAGAATTGGCCGGGAGAATGTAAAGAGCTAGTGAAAAGTGCTCAAAACTTTAAAGACTTTGTTCAGTTTGCTCAAGAAGTAGCGGTAATGCGCCGGACTAGACGAATATGTAGAGGTCCGCCTCCACGTGGCAGGGATGGAAACTTGTCTACATAGTAGGCAAGGCTAAGTGACCATAGGCACCGGTTTTGGCGCTATGCGCTAGGTACGGTGGCCAGGAGTGTACTTAATTTTGAATTTGAATTTTTTGGCCGTAACGTACAATTTGGAAGAAAAGTGCATGTCTATGCATCTCTCATGGCGGAGGCCAGTTCGAGCAAGATCTATAATTAATGAGGAGTAAAATTTATAAATAAAATAGTACTTTTCTTCTTATTCAATCCAAAAATAACCGTTATAATATTATCATTTCGAAATTTCTTATAGGAATCATATTTTCATTCATAACTTGTAAAATATCGCTCACAGACAAAAAAAAAAAAAAACGTTCAAGTAAATTTTTCTTAAATAAAAACCACAGCTCCCAATTTGAAAAAATGAAGTTGGTGCCTATATCTCGCTTCTGGAAGCAACAAAACAAATTTGCAAATAAAATTTGGATTTCTAACAAAAAACTACGGGGAGGGGACACGGGATTTTTTTAGTTTTTTTTTTTTCTAGCTATCTTAGTTTCCGTTATAAAGTTATTATCCATATACGTTGGGACACCCAGTATATGTGTCTCTGTGTGGCCAGCAGTCTGGCTGGATACTTCGGTTATCAACAACATCCCAATACCTTGGATACCTCGGTCTAATGGGTCTGGTGGTGGTCCTCCTTAACCGCAACAACTGGCTTAACAGCCTCAGGGGAATAGCGCGCCACGTGATTCCAACCAGTCTTACATGTGGTAAGATGAACTCGAGAAGAATTAGATTATATTATTATGTTTTTAATAAAGTAAACAGTAGCTATATACTATAAAGTAGATAAGAGTTTACTTTATTGCAATGAAAATAAAATAAACTAAGAAGTAGAAGAAATAATAAAGATCTCCACTCATTACAATGAAAATAAAATAAAATATAAAAAAAAAAAAAAAAAAGTAGAAAAAAATAATAAAGGGTTCAACATTAAATGGAATGAAGGAACTTGATGCAATTTAATTTTTTACACTTTGCATAAACAATATATACGCTTTTGAGATTGTGTTATTTTCTCTCTCTCAGCCTCTTTTATTCCACTCACTCACTCTTTTAAACACCTCATTGTTTCCTCTTCAGTAACCCAATGTTTTTATGTGGTTTAAAAATATTCAGGTACCTACCACTTCTAGTTGGCTTAGTTTAGATAGGAGAACACTTTTTCTTAATATAAAGAAATATATAGAATTTTATTTATTTATTTATTTATTTTTTTCATTCCATTAGAAAAAAATAAAGGAACAAATGTAAAAATCTCTCTAGAGAGATTAAAGAGAAGTTAAAGTGATATTTATATATTTTTTCTGTTATATATTAATAAATCTCTCATAATATCTCTTGCATTAATACAGAATTTTATCGTAAATAAGTATTTTGAGGTCCTCAGAATGAAAAAAATATTTAAAAACTTTTTTGTGTGTGTGTGTGTGTGTGTGTGTGTCTAAAAGCAAAATAACTCAAAAAGGAAAAATCGGATGAATATGAAAATCGTAAGAATTTCTTGTAGATAAAAATCAATGAATCCAATCGATTAGTAGCAGCAAATTTATAGAATATTGTAACGCAGCCAGTGGTGCCATCTAGGAGAGGAAGTAGGAACCTCAAGTTCTCTTAGTGGCCGCTAGGAAGCGCTGGCGACGCGCTCTAGTTATTTCTGGAAGGATTGAGAAGATTCTAGAAGATTCTCCACCGGTATAAATAGTGGGACCGCAGAGAGCTTTGCAGAGAGTTCTCTAGTTACAAACAAAGTGTACATTTGTGGAAAGTGTATAAAAAGTAAACAAAGTAAACTTTTGTGGTTTAAACTGTGAGGTAATTATTATTAAATGTTGTATTTTGTAATTTATTGTGTATAACAATAAATTGGTGTTTTCTTTATTGAAGTTTAAAGTATTTTATCTATACGAACCCACTTAAAACTAGTTGCAGTAGCTAGTTTAGATGGAAAAACGTTACAATATGATATTTTAGCTATAATTATAATAAAAGTAAAACTTAATTACACTTCTTTGTAACATTTTATTGGAAAAATTGAATTTAAGATTGGTTTTGTGGGAGGAACAGCTGATTTTTTTAAAGGTTCACATTTTTAAAAACGTTTAAACTATAATTTGAATATTCCTGATACTATCGACAGAAGTCTAAGATGTAGTAAATTCATCCTAGATCACCCCTAGATGTCTGTTCATTTAATCAGACAGTCTAAACAGTAATTTTTATGAAAGCGTTATATTTAATGACTAGTTAGCAGCTAACCTTCAAAAAATGTTCTGTTTTTTATTTTTTTAATAATATTTACCGGTAAAATCAAATAGAGAAACTATTTGACGACACCTCTCTCAACATATTCATAATGTAATTTAAACATAAATTAAAATCATTTAAATAAGCTAAAAAATTAGTTGGCTGGGGCCAAAGAAAAAACTTTTTATTTTTTTTAAAAAGTTTATTCGACGTTTCGGACACCTTTGTTGTCCTTCCTCAGGAACTACAAAACAAAAAATATGGATATCAAGAAAATTGTATGATAAAATTAAAACATATAACAATTGAACAATATTAGCTAAAGATATAATACCTGTTAAGGAAGAATGGAGAGTTAAATGTTTGAGGAGGTTATTGTTTGGTTGTAGAGTAAGGTTTGCTTGCAAAGAAAACAGAGAGGGGAAATTTTTTCCAAGTTGAAAAATATGAAGAGTGGTAGAAATGAAAAAAACAACTCAATTAATAATTATAAGAGAAATAAATGAGCTATTAAGAAATAATTCCTGAGGAAGGACACCAAACCTGTCCAAAAACGTCGAATAAACTTTTTAAAAAAAATAAACAGTTTCTTCTTTGGCCCCAGCCAACTAATTTTTTAGCTTGTTTAATTAACAACGGCCAAACATAAATATTGTTTACATTTATATCATTTAAAAATAACCATGATAAATAAAAAAAACGAATACACTTGATTTTCTCTATTATTTATTTTAATATCAGTTCCTATTTTGCCGTTTGCTGCCAGTCTTCTTACATATCAATTTACCTACATATTTTCTTGTATCAACCTTGATTTCATATTTATTTATTATTTTTTACAAGCTTTTGACTGTCCATAAACTTTGCATTGGTCTTTCTTCAACTTTATCTATTCTTATTAGAATAGCGTACTCTTGAAATTACTTATCCTCCCCCCCTAATAAAAATGACTTAAAACACTGAACATACTGTATTGGAATCAGAATGTCTTGGTATCGGGAGTTGAAGCGAGAGTAAGTGTTGTTAGTTAGAGAGTTTTAGAGAATTGTTATTCGAAATACGTACTACTGATTTACGAAAATAAACTATATGTTAACAAATAATTTAAAGGTTTTGAAATAGATAAACTAAGATGCACAATTGTAAATGAATATAAGAATTATGAAATGAATAATAAATATTAAAGAAATAGTGTTTAAAACCTTGAATAGGGACGCGCTCGCGATGTGTGAAACTTAACTGACATAAACGATGACTGATGTATATCTGGTCGTGAACTGATGTGATACTGATTTGTAACTGATGTATACTGATGATATACTCGTGTATAACTGATCTCCCGGAACTGACGTGGGTATAACTGATGTACGACTGATATCTCGTAACGGTTGTGAACTGATAACTGATCCCCTCCTCCCGTGGGGCGACGTTTATATTCGCATCACTCACACATCGGCTGATGTGTAAGTACGTGCCACACAAAGACATCTCGTAGTATATTGACCTCGGTAGTTAACAAAGGCTGGGGTGGCGACGCTCTGATGACAGATGGTAGCCAGGTGGCCTCTTGACTGTACATTGACCCTTGTATGAAGGAAATACAGGCCAGGTGTGCATTGACCCTTGTATGAAAGGGTTTTGCCGGCGGCGGTTCTTTTGACTGCGTATGGACCCCTGTTTGAAAGGGTTTTGCCATTCCATTTTGTCATTAAACACACACACACACATACACACACACACAGAGTAACATCACCTTATAACCTCCCGCACATACATAAAATCAGCAAACTAATAAGTGTAGAGTGTAACAGAAACAAGGGCGTTGAAGTGAACTCCCTACATGAACTTAATAAATTTGCTCTGACGATGAAAATCTGAAACCGGTCAGGAACCAAATCAATATGCATGTTACGATGGATAACATACCAGATATTATCAAGCATTGCGCAGTCGGGAAAACTAATTTTTTTTTTTTTTAAATTTTGAATTCAATTCAAATTTCTTTTTTTATTTATTTTCATTACAGCAGTACCAATACAGGAAGAAGCTTCTTTCACTCAATTTTGAGATGGTCCAAGGACCTACAAATGTACTGGGAGATTCTATGACCACCATCTAAAAGGAAGGGATCAGTAGGAGCCCGCTGGACGTCTCTAAGCGGAGGTCCTGGATTCGAATCCAGCAATGCAACCCTAAGATTTGCTCTTCCTAGGAGCCACTCTCCAGCTCACTGTCTGGTGATAGGCAGTGTTGTCGACAACTAGTTCATGTCAACAATGCTCGGAGTCCGGCAGTGCATTGAGAAAGCTCCGTGTAGCACAATAGATCATTTAGTTCATAGCATCAAAACCATTTTTTTGATCAAACCTTAACTTTATCTTACTCACACAAAAAAAACACCCTCCTTAGAAAAAAGCTTCATATTAAAGTAAGACATATCTCTGAATAACAAATGTAATAAAATCCATGGATATTTTTATAGAGAAAATTGCAGAAACTGAAAAAAAAAAACTGTCCAATAACTATTGCACTTCCGGTCAGCCGAATTCTTTAAAATTCAAAATTCATGTAATATATTAAATTAGCATTTTATATGAAATCATAATCCCAAAATCCTTCCAACCAAATTTAGTCAATTCCAAAATATCACTTTACTGAGTGAGTAATTTTTAGCCATTTCCTTGAAAACGCTCTAATGATTTTCTGTACACTTGGAATTGTAGCTAAACATGTAAATAACTACAAATAAATTCTCCCAGAGAAACTTTCAAATAAACGTAATTGTATACGTAGTAGTTATAAACAAGTTTAAAGAAAATCTTTGGAGTCATTTTTGAGAAAATTGCAAAAAAAAAAAAAATAAACACAACAAGTAAAGTGGTACTTCCGGTTGAGGAATTTTGATAGGCTGCTTATTGCCGAATGCCATGGTGATACCTAAACGGAATATCAAGTTTGAACTTTTTTTCGATTTTGTGTCTATTCGGTTCACATAGACATACACACAGACAATTTTCTTAAAACTACTTTTCCGGACCCAAGAGACCTCAAAATGTGTATTTCCGGTGAGAACTCATACAACTTTCTCTTACTCCAGTTCTCAAAAATTATAATTGACAAATTTTATAGTTAGTGTACCAAATTTTATGAAATTCGTCGAAAACTTGAAAAAACTGTTCAGTAAAAGCGCACTTCCGGTTCTCTAATTTTCTTGAAACTCGGAATTTCGGCCATCTATTTATTTCTAATTAATTTTCTTTGGATGATAGAATTGTATAATCAACTATGATAGCACTTTAGAGAAAAAAAAAACATTAACCCACCCCCTCCCCAAAAAGTGCCCTTAAATGAATTTTCCCAGAGAAATGTTTTGAATAAAAGTTACAGATCTTTGTATGTTTCGTTTATATAAGGTTTCAAGAAAATTGTCGGAGCCATTTTTGAGAAAATCGCGTAAAAGTGAATAAATCATTTATTAGTAAAGAGTGGTAAAGTAAACTCACTTCCGGTCATCCGATTTTCTACAAACTTGGAATTTCAACAAAATATTTAATTCGGTGAATTTAAATGAATTTTTCCGGAGAAATGTTTCAAATAAAAGTTGTAGCTCTTTGTGTAGTAGATACACAAAGTTCAAAGTTTTAAGACAATCATCGGAGCCATTTTTAAGAAAATTGCAAAAAAGTAAAAAAAAACAAAAAAAAAACTAGTAAAGTGGTGCTTCCGGTTGAGAAATTTTGACAGATAACGTACTGTCAGATCCCATGGTGATACTTAAACGGAATATGTAGTTTGAACTTTTTTCGATTTTGTGTCTATTCGGTTCACATAGACATATAGATAGACCATTTTCTTCAAACCACATTTCCGGACCCAGGGGACCTCAAAACGTGGTTTTTTTTCCGGTGAGAACTTGATATCTAAAATTTAACATGACTTTTTTTTCTTTTTTTTACAATACTTCCTCTTATTAAGAGTATAATATAAAGTAAAAAAATAAAAATAATTAAATATATTTGAAAAGCGAAGGGCTAATTATTGAGAAGAAGATTATCTATGGTGATATAATGATACAAGGGGCAGAATATTCAATCTAGAAATTGAAATAGCTAATTAAAGGACAATAGAAGATAATGGAGGATGTCAGTTACAGCTGTAGTAGAAGTGTACTCAGGGTGGCCCAAATTAGTGGCACAATGACAGCAACACTCTCCTCCCAAAGACAAAGATGAGATAAGGATTATATATATATATCCTTTATATCCGCCCAACCTAGATATCGCAAAGCTCTGTTCATTAACCATATTATGGAATATTACAAAAAAATATGTTGCAATCTGAAAAACTATACACCTTATATAAAACTAGTATATATTTTTGGAATTATTGCAATTGCATCATAAATTTGAAAATGTTTGACGAAAAAATTGGTGTGTGTGTATGTGTTTTATGGCCAACATAACTTTACGGAAAAGTGCCAAAAAAAAAAAAAAAAATGGAAATTTCGTTTAGGTGCTACCAGAAGAACGCGATAATGAGATTTTGTTTAAAAATTAGTCAACCAAAAAGTACCACTTTTAAATTTTAAACGCTTTATTGATTTTTTATACCCTTAGAATTTCAGTTTAATCATATATAGCTACAATATTATACTTGAAACATATTTCCCAGAAAAATTCATTTCAGGATAGTTTTGAAGTGAAGAGACTTTACACTAACACTCCATATTAATTTACTGTGTTTCTTCCCACTTTTATGCACCAATCAATCACACCACATCCACCATTACACTTTAACTGATAAAAATCTAAAGCTCGAAGATCCGCCATCACAAAGGACACTATATGTATTAACGAGTAAGGAGACAGGCGCCATTACAATGTAGTGATAATTACAGTTAATGCCTTCTAAATATAATTTCTTAATTCCATAACAATTACTCAATTTAAAGATTATCATTAAAAACAACATTAAAACAAAAATGATTTCTCAAATTGATATATATATATAATATAGTACATTAATTTATGTTTAAATGCTCAAATTCTCAAACTTAATATTGGAGCTATTATATACACATTGCTTTGTTTTAAAAAAAATGATTACCAAAATATGTATACACAAACTTTGTAGAAATTATGTAAAAAACAATGTAATATCCTTTCATTATTGATATTCGTAATAAAAAAACGTTGTATACATAGATTTATTATAGACACTAGCAATATTCCTCTAAACAGCTGTCAAATATGGCGGCCAGTAGTATCATTGAAACCTATCAAACGTATAAGTATATGTTGTAAAGTATTTATATTTTTTATTTTCATCGCTAAAAATCTGTAATGTAGATATTTTATTTTCTACTGAATAGTTTATTGTGACATAATATAATAATCATGATTTCATTATTTGTATATGGATAATTATTTGTAATGGATCATTTATTTTGATCAGCGTTCCTATTAGAGTTTTTTTCCCCCAAACGCTTTGCACTTTTGGCGATGGATATAAGATACCGAAAAAAACAAACAAATGTAGTAGGCGATTAATTGGCTTGCAAAAAAAAAAAAATATATACATGCAGAATACGCCACATCTGAATTTTAACCGATATTTCTCAAGTAATATTTTTCATGATCATATAAGTGGGCATGACATTTTGCTTTAATATAAGTCGGCTTATTCTATAATCAGTAAAATCCCAATCAATTTTTGACTTTTTGTGAAAAGTCCTGGTCATTAGCGCAATTTTAATGAATGTATTTTTATTGGGTTTTTCGCAATTTCCCGCCTAATGTCGGCAACGATTTTCTTTAGACTACATATATTGTCTACAAACATGAATTATATATCACTTTTATTTAATATATTTACCAGCAATTTGATTTTTTGGAAGATTCTGGGGTAACAACAACGTTAAACTTTTCTCTAAATTACCACTTCAGCACAATTTCTCTGATTCTGCCACCTATATAATTTTAATGTACATTAGAAGAGCATTGCTAGAATTCCAAATTTGAAAACAATCGGCTAACCGGAAATGCTACTTTACACAATAGGTTTTTGAGTTTTTTTTTTTTTTGGAATTTTCTCGAAAACGGGTAAAACGATTTTCTTTAAACTTCGAATACAAACGGCATAAATACAAAAACTGTCATTTTATTTGTAATATTTTCCCCAAAAAATTGTTTTTAGGTGGTTCTGAGGAATGTAAGACGTTAAAAAATTGAAATGTATTTGTTCGGTATTTATTCGAATTTAAATTTGCCGCCATCAGAATATAATAACACACCAATCTATAGGCTGTGTCCTAAATGTAGAGAGCGGGTAGTCCCTTTTATTGCCCTCTCCAATTAATCACTCATAAGCAATCGGATAAGCCAGACGTATGTTGCAGCACATGTTACATTCTGCCCATACACTTTAGTCCGCTTCCGCTATGCTTTGACGTGAAAATCCAAGTTTTGCCACTTCTGGTTTTCCTTAGGGTTAGTGTTAATAAGCTGGTCTCTTGTCGAGTAAGTGTCTCCGGCTTCTCCCGGCCTGCAAGGTTTATTGAGCAAAAGCACAAGGTCTACTTCCGGTTGCTTCTCCGGCCACGCAGCTTTTGGGAGCCCGTTAAATTATTAATCAAAATTCATCAGCAGTGTGTGGATCAAGACTCTGGAGTTACAGGCACAAAAGGTCTTTTCCTATTTCCCTCTTCCCTTATCCCCGATATGGGCTAAGGACACATGAGTCTACCTGGACTGGTATTAAGGTTTCTGCGTTTAAGGTAAGCGCCATTCCTTTTGGCTTGTTGAAGATAATAAATATTATTGCTACTAATTTTAAATTTAATTTAATATTCATTTTTGTTTATATTATATGAGATCATTTGCTCTCTCTTTATTCAATACATATACAGCCCACTTAATATTTTCACCCCTTTTCTTGTATTTTTAATTCCCCCTTTTTTTTTAGTTTTAAACAGAGCCCACCAGAGGGACTGGAGAGCCTTAGAGAGGCGCCCTCCCTCACCTTCTAATTTTCTTTTATTTTTATTTATTTCCTGTATTTTACTTAACAGTATTTATCAATATTATTGGTGCTCTTTAGAATGTAATCATTCTCTACCAGCCTCGATTAGTAGGTGGCACTCGTCCTACCACACCAGTATATTTATGTTAGGTTCAGGCGGGCAAAGTGCAGCTCTTCTGGTATCCGGACATGCGAGAATAGAGGGCAATGAGAGGGCAGACCGGCTGTGCTAGGGAGGAATCCTCCTTACCTTTTCGTGGTCCCGAGCAAGTCCTTGCTCTCGTCACTAAGAGGCTCTGTGATAGACAGATTAGACTTTTGAGACAAGAGTTTTGGTGAAATATTGGGAGAACACGCAGGGATGCCTCTAGGCTAAAAGATTCATCAAGAGGTCTAAGCAAGGGTTTCAGTCTTACCTCCTGTTCCTTAGTCGGCTACAGGACTTTATTAGGTGTAGTGACTGGACACACATGGGTGGCTAGTGATTTGCATAATATAGGGAGGACATGGACGTCTAGTACCACATGTCCAGAACTGTGATGATGGAGTTAGGGAAACGGTGTATCACTATCTATGTCAGTGTCCCCGTTTCGCTGGTAGCACATTTCGTGTGTTTGGAAGGGCATCCCCCTCGTGGGATTGCCTGGGAGAGTTGGAGCTAAAGATATTTTAGGGTACTGTAGACATACCAGCAGACTACCGAGGGGTAATTAACTAGGGGGATGACTTGGAGGCAGGGAATAAAAGCCACATAGGCTTACGTTCCAGGCCGAAGGCACCCAGATTTAATAATAATATGTCAGGACAAATGAGCCAAGTTTTAAATTAAAGACAATTTATCATTTTATTTCCCTCTAAACTAGCTATTGCAACTAGTTTCTAAGTGGGTTCGTTTAGATAAAACACTCTTTACTTCAATTAAAAAAAAACACCAATTTATTGTTTCACACAATAAATTACAAATAAAGCACTTAATATTAATTAATACACATTTTAAACCAACAAAAGTTCACTTAATTCACTTTTTATACACTATTCACTAACGCACAGTCCGTTTGTAACAATATTCTGTAGAATCGAGCTGTTGTTCTCACTATTTATACTGGTGGAGAAGGGTCTGCAAGGTTCTCGAACATTCTAGAAAGAGCTAGAGCGCCCCGCCAGCGCTTTCTAGCGGCCACTAGGAGTACTTGAGGTACCTGCTTTCTTTCCTAGATAGTACCAGTGGCTGCGTTACAGTATTTAACTATATTAACAGGAGTAAGCAAAAGACATGTAGTGTTTCATACCAGATTTTTTTTTTTTCTTTTCTTTTTCTTATTGCTTTAAGGGGAAGTATTGTGATTGTGTCAAATGATCCAAATTGATTGGACAAATATGAAGAAATACTCGTATCTTGAAAACGAAAAATTGCAGGACACCCAAACTTGCTGAGGTAATCATCTTTCTCACACGAAAGTTTTGGTAAAAGAAAAAAAAATCTACCAACCGGAAGTGCGAATTTTATTGAATGTATTTTTGAGTTTTTCGTGATTTTTTGTGGGAAACATTTATAAAGAGTTTATGTGAACATAATAAAACTGTAGAATCTGTGATAGATTTCAAACTTTATTAGGTTTATTGAATGTTATTGAGGTTTTTTTTCTGGTTTACAATGTAATTACTACCTGCCATGGTTATTTACATTTACCCTGGCAATCTTTATATTTATTTTTAAGGCAATTGAGCAACATTTTAAGTTTAAAGAAAAATTATTAACTGCCTTATATTATTTTATAATAATTGTATTAAACTGTGCCAAGAAAAACTTGTGTATTTTTCGTAGGAGTAATTTTTTTTTTTTTTTAAATAATTAATCATTTTGTCAAGAACAACAGTTTCCTTTCGAAATAGAAAAATAAAACAAACTGTTCATCAGTCTATAAAAACCTAGAAAAACTCTTTATTATTGGTGAAAACTTCTTAATAGTAGTTAAAAGATAAAAATCAATTTGTCATTTCTCTTGTCACAGTTTTCACATGATCATATAATAAATGAATGATGAAACAAAACAGTTTTCCTTTTACAAACCTTCCTTTACTATTAGTTATTAATTATTAAATAATTTATTATATAGTCCGACATATGAATTTTTTTTTTTTTTTATCTTCAGTAATATGTTCTTTTTAAGGTCCTTAATGAAATAGATGGAATTGAAATGGTCACGTATAAAAAAAAAAAAAAAAGCTTTAAATTTTATTAAAAATTTAATAAAGTCTTTATCTATTTTTTTTTTATTATTATTATTATTATTTACTTTCTGATTCTTCTGGGAAAGGTACTTTGATCTTGCCCTAATTGCTCAATTTTTGTTGGTTATGTATTAAATCAGATAAAAGAATAAATAGCATTGTTTGTCCTTCACCATCTAATTTTCTAGCTTAATGTTTTTATTGGTTTTGTAATAATCCGGGTCATCTAAAACAAATCAGTTTTTCGTGACAAAAAACCTAGTTTAAAGAAAATTCTTAAGAGTTGCTCGGTCCAGCAAAAAAAAAAAAAACAACGAAAAATTCAATGAACTGTTTTGATAATGTTTTGTAATTCCTATTAATTGTTTTCCTTGAACATTGGAATAACATTAATGCAATTAAATATATAGATTATATTCTTTGGGTTAACAATATTCATAGAGCGGACAAATTTAATAATTAAGTGAGTTTTATGGCAAAAATATTTAAATGAACAAGAAAATATGCATTTCCAAGGAGATTAGATTGACTTTGTGGAGGGAGGGGGACTTCAACCCAGACACCGCAGCCAACCTTGTGTCACTCCCCTTATGTCTAGTAGAAGAATCCTCCCCACTTAATGAGATCAAGGACCTTCCCCCACTAGTCCTTCTTGCTGTACGATCTCCTCCCCGGTCTCAACGTGCCAAACAGATCTCGTACCGTAAACTGCCTATTGCAATACTTGTCAAACAATAGGTGGCAAGCCGTCTCCTCCACTTCCTGACATACTCTGCACAAGGGTCCCGAGCTAATTAAACCCCCCACCTTGTGGAGATTTTTTTTTTTAAACCTACCATGCCCTGCAAACACGCCCGCTATCAGACGAATCTGATATCTGCTTAAGCCTACGTTTTCTCTCGTTCTTCTCTTGCACAGCCCTGGCATCAACACCTCGCTGTGTTTTGCCCCAGTGATTAGACTCCAGTCTAACGGTTGTGTTCCCCTCTGAGTCCTTTCCCTCAGACACGTCCTCGCCGCCTTTTTGGCTATCTAATTCCAAGGATGTCGCTTAATATGCTTTCGCGTGTTACTTTTGTAAAGTTATGTTACCAGAGATATCTTCCGTGATAGCCTGCCTGCTTAGTGTACAACTAAATTTGCTCTGTGCAAATCTATGTTATCATACTCTTTGACAAAAAGCATCCTGATAATGGGCGAACGCTCGAAACTGGTCGATGACCACAAAAAGAAGCAGGCTGTTACGGAAAATATCTCTGATGCTTTCCAGCTCTGCAGAACCAACCACAACAAAGTTATGTTATATTTATCGCATAATACTAAATACTTTAACTAACATACAGAAAAAAATTTAATATTGAACTCGTGAGCAAAGTATTTTTTTTTTTACAACCGTCGTCCAGTTTGACGTGTTCGAGTGCAGCGATTTTTTTTACCTGCAATAGTATTAAATTGTTTCTTAATTTATATTATGAATATTAAAAAAATGTGAAATGGTGCAATAATTGAGAATGTAATTTAAGTCAGTCAACTATTCCTTCTATATAACCAATTCCGTTTGGTTATAACCTAAAAAATGCGGTGTATCTGGGATTTGTTTTCACTTATTGCCGCTAGATGCCAGGCTAATTACAGTTGAATCATGTTACTTTTACACACTAGTGGAAGAATATAGTGTGTAACTCATTTGTTTGCGATCGTTGGACTTTCTTCATTAAATTTAGTGTAATAATCGTCACATTATTCAAAGATTGGGAAAAAATGACTATTTTCAATGTTTAAAAGTTTTTTTTGGCCCCCGCCAACCATCATTTTGATTCTTTCATTAACAACGGCCAATCTTAGCTATTATTTACTTTAAAATACTTAATAAAAAAGATATGATTAAATCATTTATTTTTTTAACTCCGCGTTTATTAACGATTAGCCATTTCACTAATATAAATGGGCAGCCCAATATAAATTTTCCTCACATACAAAAGTGTTACTGAGCCTAATCGGCACTTGTCTCTCAATTAACAATTCAGCGCACTTCTCAAGATGTGCCACCAGTCATGGGTTCTACACCACAGTGGGGGGCAGTCAGGGGTACATGCAATTCCAATGCGGTAGAGATGGGCCAGCATGTAGTCACGGCTCGTGGTAAACCGGAAACAAGCCACAAACTCTCGTCTACGTATATTAGGCGGCGGTATACGGCCAGTTTTCTCTAAAAGAGTAGACCATTGGGATTGTCAAGGGCAAGCTGGTCGTGTTTTTCCAATTCCCTAATATGTTGAAAATAAATTACATTTTTTCGCTTTGAAAATTTAAGTTATGACCGCATCATAGCAACTAGTAATAACTGATAAAATATCATTAAAATAAGTAAAGAGATAAAATCGCTTATTCAAAATTTTTCATCTGATGTAAATAAAACAAAATATTAAACTGATGAGGTCTTTTGTAAAGATATTCGAGACAAACCATTCTTAATCCACTACAGATACATGCGTTTAATCCAGACAAAGTCAACCAGTTTTGCTAATGACGTAGCTCTAATAGACTTTATAAAGATGCAGCACATTATATTATGTCCAACCCTTTGCCCACTGGCCTAGACTTCCTTTCTTTCATTAACTTTCATACTCCATATAAAGATCAGAAGATTCATTTATTATGCTCCAGTAAAGAATTCTTGATGCTTTTGCTACTTAATGATTTGTCTACGCTCTAATAATGAAATTTTAGAGCGCTTTGTGAAGGGCTTGTGTGTATGCAACTTTTAAGAGAGAGAAGTATCAGAAATAAGTACCATTGCTAACAATAAATATATTCTATTAAAATAATAACTACAAGTTATTTGCAAAGAATGTATAAACTTATTAATACATTGTGGAACTGTCACTGATGCTAAGAGAGTGAAAAACAAGTGTTCTGCTTGAATGTCTACGACAGTCTGTCCTGAAAGAATGTCTTCTAACTATTAGTTCCAATCTTTTCAAATAGTGCTGATATGTCTGGAGGGAGTGTATTGTTTTACCCTAACTGTTTCTTGCCCTTTGTCTCTTGGTTTGCATTCACCTAAATTATAGTACCTGGCTCTTTTCCCTTCACTAAAATACACTGTTTAAAATAGCTAAAATTAAGAAAATTATTTTACTAAACTATTTTCAAAATTCTTATATTCTTTCATTTCTTTCTTCCACTACATGTACAACTTTATTCATTTTTTTTTTTAAGGGTTTTCCTCAAGTAAGAGGGTCCCTCACACCAAATACTTCAACTACATGTGTCCTCCCATTCACTAAGCTGTCTAATATATATGTTCTCATCAAATTATTGAAAATTTAATTATTAAAGAAACTTGTAAACACAATATTGGCGACGATGGAGAAATAATTACTGCACGAGGAAGTCTAATGTAGATTCAATAGTTTGAATAATTATGAGACAGAAACTCACAGGTGAAGAGAAATCGTCAAGGAAATAAATACATGTCTGGTACGAAATACTCAAAACGACTATCTCTGATTCCAAATTAATACAATTAACAATTTTTCTTTAAAATTATAAAGTTTACAATGCTTAGTTAGGCTGCCCTTCCCCCCCCTCCCAAAGGTGGATGAATAGGCTATAGTTGTAGACCTGAACGGGACTTGTGTGGAGTACCCTCAATGAAAACCAACAAAATTTTGTACAGTTTAAATTTGTACTACTTCAGAGATTCCCAAAACCTCTCCAAACACAATCTAAAATAAAAGTAATATGCTTTTTATCTGTGCTGTGACCAGTACATGTTCAAAGAAAATAGATGTAGCCGTTGAAGAAATTTAAAAAAAAAAAATCAACTCAAAAATGAACTTCTCTAAATTTTCCTTCAAATTCTATAAATGTTTCTAACTTTTATTACCAATTATGTTCGTTGGTAAAACCATACATTGTACAGAAGTGGTACTTTAGAGGAACGCATAGCGATATTGTTCCTTTAGAAACCACCAAAAATTCCACTATTCCCGAGAAGGTATTACATATAAAAATGATAGATATTGGAAATTATTGCTATTGGAAAGGTATAGACAAAGACATTGGGGGGGGGGGAATTGTAAGAGGATTTAGCGCGTTAATACAGACAATCCAGCAACGAAAGGATTCATCACCCTTGGGAAGATGCTAACAGTCTTGGCAATTATTTCACGTTGATTTTTGCGAAATCCGATGAATGAAAAGTACTTTTCGATTATAATGGAAATATTCCCAATAAATTGAATGATATCCAGAACTACATTCATCCCTGTAAAGTCAAGTATTTTCAAGAGCTGGAAATCCGCTAGTTCTGGTTAATGACAATGTTATCTGAAATTTAGTTGGTGATGTGTTGTAGTAGTAGCTTGTGGCGTGAGCGGTTTTGTAAAGGGCTTGTGTGTATGTAAGTTTTAAGAATGAGAAGTATCAAGAAATAAGTAAGTAGTCACCACTGCTAACAATAAATATATTCTCTTAAAATAACAACTACAAGTTATTTGCAATGAATGTAAAAAGCTTATTAATATATGGAAACTAGCTAGATTGATTTTACTCTAAGTTTTACACTTAAACTGGCACTGATGTTGACTGGTAGAATTCAGACTGGTCTGGTTCAATGCAGAATTTAGACTGTGCTAATCCTTTCAAATAATGCTGGTATGTTTGGAGGAAGCGTATTGTCTTATCCTAACGGTTTCTTGTCCCTTTGTCTCTTCAGTAGTACTGACCTTAAATTATAGTACCTGGCTCTTTCCCCTTCACTAAAATACACTATTTGAACTAGCCAAAGTTCACTTTTTTATTTTCCAAAATTATTTCACTAAACTATTTTCAAAATTGACTAAACTATTTTTCAAAACTATTATTTTTGCATTTCTTTCTTCCACTAAATATCCAATTCAGATCTACCCAATTTGTGTTATTCCTAGCGTTACACGGAGTGACGTATAAGGCTACTACCCACATCATCAACGGCCAAGCAGAAAGGTGTGTGCAAATAATTATGGAAAATGTTAAATGACATGTGTATGATAAAAGCAAGAGTGAAATAAGCTTAACTTTACATTTAGTATTAAGTTAATAGAAAGAAACATAAAAATGTTACAATTTGCAAAATACGTCCAATTCACTAACAATAATTACATGTTCACACAAGATAGAAACAAAAGTTTGAATAATAAGTTCTATTTACCTAACTTCGGTTCAAATTTCGTTTAAACAACAAAGATACAAAAACTTCACATATGCAAAAAAACAATAAACAGCAGTTAAATCTTTCATAAAATTAAGTCTCCCATTTTTGATAATAGAGCGCTATACTGGTCGCAAAATTTGTTTCACCTTTGGCTAGCAGACTGCTCCACTTGTAGCAGAATGCCATCCATCATGCTTTCTGTAAAGGAAGCCATGGATCGCAAATAGACTGTTTTTGGCTCAGTACAGACGATCACCACACGTATTAACAACACAGACTACCCCTTATGAACTAATACTTAATCGGAACATGAGACTTCACTGACATTGCTGACTGAAAAAAATACTATAAACTACCAGGACAACAGGGACAATACGGGATGCAAAAAAAAAAAAGAATTTCAATAAAGGAGGGTCCGCTAGTGTGAGCCTAGAAGAGTAATGGGAGAACTTAAAAAATAAGGAAAAAAAAAAGATCTTTGAAAAGCATCTCAATGAGAAAAAAGAAAGAAAAAAGACTGGTGTTATAGTATGATCCTGTGAAAAGCCTTGTAGAGTATGGCTAAAAAAAAAAAATAATAATAAAAAGGATAAA
Organism: Triatoma infestans; assembly: GCA_011037195.1. Classification (NCBI taxonomy): domain Eukaryota; kingdom Metazoa; phylum Arthropoda; class Insecta; order Hemiptera; family Reduviidae; genus Triatoma; species Triatoma infestans. Next base: position 35,462 of record JAAEAF010014549.1, read on the forward strand.
AAAGATTACTACCAAAGGAAGTGTTGGAATGGGAGGCAGTAAGGTAAAGAGAGCCAGAGGAAGACCCAAAAGAGCTACGGTGATGGATGAAGTTAACAAGAGCTTAGCAGGTCACGGACCTAAGGTAATAGCAAATCCCAAATAAAAGTGAATAGAAGAATATAGTAAAAAAAAAACCCGTTAGAAAAAAAACGTCGAGAAAACCCATTTAAAAAATGGAAAATTCTTAAAAAAAAAAAAAAATAAATTCCCGAACATATTGATTTATTTGACTTTTTTGTTTTAAGCATGTTTTAGAGTGACATGTTCAAGAGTGTAGCAACCTATACATACGCTGAGCAATATACAGGTATCGAGTAAACAAAACCCACATTGTTCTGTTCTAAAGTTTGGAATGAATATTTCAATTACCCATTCCCCAATTCGTAAAATATAACGCAACATTGGACTACTCAGTAATTCCTAGCCCAATTTACAATCTGCATATGCTTAATTTAACACCTACGGATTATTTTCAAAAGAGTAAAAAGTAAAAGTGAGTGTTAACATTGACATTTTTCTTAATTGATTCTCAAACTTTTTTTTTTGGCGTCATGGCTCCCTGGAGAACGACTTTATGACTCAGGGCTTCCTGTATATTAAGCTACGAATACTGCTGATATATTTTTTTTTAACAGAACATATTATTTTAATAATTAGATAAAATTATATATATATATATATATAATGGTTTGAAGACATTATTAAATGTAATTTATCAAACAGTGAGTAAAGAAATGCTTTTTTACACTCGAGTTCAGGTACTGACCATAAGAGAGCAGCGAGTACTTCTTGCTCAATTGAACTAGCATGTAAAAATATCTCACTCACGTGTTGAATATTAAATTTTTGTCAGCAACTGACGAAATTGGTTTTTAACTTTTACGTATACAAAAGTATGAGAATATACAAATACTTTGAAAGTACTTTGTTTTCTCGATTACCACTATATGTCGGACAAGCTGCATAATTATTACTTTTTTGTCACATGTGATTAAAAAAAAACTTCTGATATGAAGGTTTTAGTCAATATTAACTTCAATAAATTTTTTTTTTTAGTTTTTCACGATCTTCTCAAAAATGCCTCAAACTTTTTTCTTTAAAGTACATATTATATCAAAACATATGACTAGTGCCTATCACTTTTATTTGAAACTTTTTTTTTTTTTTTAGAGGATTCTGGGAGAACTGCAACGTTAACATTTACTGTAAAGTAGTAATTCAATATAATGTACGGTTATAACCATATATAAAATGTTGTGGTACTTTAGATGCTCGCGAGTATTCCAAATATAAGTGTTTCAACTTGGAATGCCAACTGTAAATGAAATGAAATGAAAAATTTTATTCTTGTCCCGGGACATAAGTCCCTTAGGAACAATAATACAAAATACAAGTGGCCTAGTATGTCTGGCCTTGACAATTATGTATATATCATTAGTAATAATTGATAATAATAATTATTGAAAATGATTAAGCCATGAATGATAAGGAGGAAAGAGAGGAATCTTCTAAGGGTTCGGAGAGACTTGTGAGGATAAGAGGTGGTGAAAAAGGCGGGACTTGAAGGTATCAATAGTGGAGGCACGACGGATAGACAAAGGTAAGGAGTTCCATAAATAGGTGGCACGGATTACAAAGGATTTTTGAAAAGCGGATGTATGGTGGGAGGGAGTATAAAGATCGGAAGGACGGGAGCGTGTGTTACGGGTGTGGACAGACGATTTAAATTTCAGAAGTTTAAGATATACGAGGGTCTTTGAAATTGGATGACTTGAAAGAGTAAAGAGCCTAAGAAGTACTGGCGACGATAGATAGGGAAGAGCCAGTTCAACTCGTGGTAGAAGTCCGATATGCGGGAGTCTCTGGGGATTCCGAGGATAAAACGAATAAAACAGTTCATAAGACGTTTAAGTTTGGCCTCGAGATCTCCAGAGAGTCCCCCGTACACTAAGCAACCATAGTCGAAATGGGGGAATATAAGGGAGGACACAAGGAGTTGACGGGTCTTCGCTGGGAGGAGATGGCGGGAGATGTTGAACTGTCTGAGGATAAATATGGATTGGCGGTTAATGTGGGAGATGTGATTTTTCCAGGAGAGGTTTTGGTCGAAGATGATTCCGAGGTTTTTAACAGAAGAACAATATTTTATCGGGATGTTGTTGAGGAAAAGGGTGGGGAAGGGAGCAGTGGAGTTTATGAGGAATTGGGAACCAATGGCAATGGCTTTGGATTTGTCTGGGTTAAGGGAAAGCATGTTAGCTACTGCCCACGAATTAATGTTGTTAAGATCATTCTGCAGCTTGTTTATTGCATCTTGAAGATCAGAAGGCTTAAAGGACAGGTAAATCTGGGAGTCATCGGCATAAAGGTGGTAGCTGGAATGGACAATGGATAAAGGCAGATCATTAATATATACAGAAAAGAGGGTTGGGGATAAAGAGGAGCCCTGGGGCACGCCACGGGAAAGAGGAAGGGGATTAGAAGGTTCGCTACCTGGGATAACTACATACTGGGATCGGTTGGATAGAAAGGATTGGAACCAACGGATGGCGCTATTGGACAGAGAGAGGGACTGGAGTTTCGTGAGAAGAATTTGGTGGTCAACAGTATCAAATGCTTTGGAGAAGTCTAAGAGAACTAGAATAGTGAGTTGTTGGTTGTCTATGGCGATTTGTAAGCCACGGGTGATTTTTAGGAGAGCTGATTGAGTCGAGTACCCGGGGCGGAAGCCGATTGAAGTGGGTTAAGCAGGTGATTCTGTTCAAGGTAGTTGGATAATTGGGACTGTACTAAACGTTCTAAAGGTTTGGAAAGATTGGATAGAAGGGAAATGGGACGAAAATCGTTGGGAGAGCATGGGTTTGTGGTTTTACTGAGTGGGCGGACTAAGGCAGCTTTCCATTGAGAGGGAAAGACAGAATTTTGGAGGGAGAAATTGTAAATGTGAAGAAGGACGGGCAGGATTGCAGAGAGACAGGATTTAATTAGTTTAACAGGAACGTTGTCAGGTCCATGGTCATTTGTTCGGGATTTAAGTACTGCAGGTAGGAGATCTTCCGGAGTTATGTAGGAGAAAAACAAATTGTTGGAATTAAAAGGACGCATGGGAAGTGGGAGGGGGTTGGGTGGAACTAGGGAAGAAGAGGATACAAAGTGAGTATTTAGAACATCAGCAGACAGGGAAATGGAACACAAACGGTTTGATTTACAAAGAGAAAGGTTACGAAGGATGGACCATTTAGCTTTAGAATCGGGAGCATTGCAAAGGGATTGGTGGATGAAGAGAGACTTAGCTCGACGAATGGAGGACTGAGTAAGATTGCGTAAGTGTTTGTAGGAGCTGTAATCGCAGGTAAGGCGGGTCTGTCTGTATTTCCGTCTGGCTGCTACTCGTCTTTTTATCAGGGATTTAAGGTCAGGTGTGAGCCAGGGAGCAGGAGGGCGGCGGAAACGACGGGTATGAAGTGGAGCATGGGACTCGAGAAGGAAGTGAAGGTAATTTGTAAGGAGGTGTACCATAGGGTCTATGGAATTTGAAGAAAAAATTGAGTCGTAAGGGAAGTTTTCTAGGTCAGGTTTTAATTTTTCAAAGGAAAGGGAATCGAGATTGCGAAAAGTACAGATTTTGGGTGTGATAATAGGGATAGGTAGGTCGAAGGTGATGTGGATAAGATCATGAGATGATAGGAAGGGAACTGGATGCTGAGAGGAGGCTAGGAGTTTTTCTTGGGAATCCAAAATGAAAAGATCAAGCCAGGTGTCGGAAGAATGGGTATGATGGGTAGGAGAGTAGGGTACTACAAAAAGATTGAGGCAATAGACGAGGTAGGACACATCTGAAGACTCGGCAAGGAGATTGGTATTGAAGTCACCAGTAAGGATTATGTGGGAATAACGGGGGACTAACTGGTAAAGGAAGGATTCAAAGGACTGGTCAAAGGGCACACGGGGTGGACGATATACGACAGAGAAAAGGAGTGGTGATGAGGGGGTAGATATCTCTACAAAAATATATTCAAGGTGAGGAAGATCGGAGGATGGAGAATAAAAGAGGAGTTTGGACTTCAAGCTATCATGAACAAAGAGGCAGACACCTCCTCCGGTTCTGTCTTCTCTGTCATGTCGCCAGAGGGTATAGTTCGGAAGGGAGACACGAGAGGAAGGGATAAAGGGTTTGAGCCAGGATTCAGAAACTGCTATGACATGATAAAAATTATCGAGGAAATAAAGGAGGAATTCGTCATAGTGGGCAAGAAGGGATTGGGCATTAACGTGACAGGATATCAGGACATTACTCATGAGGGAAAGTAAGGAAAACTGGACTCATGAAGAAGGAGAAAAGAATAGGAATAAGGAAATGGGACGAGGGAGTGGAAGGAATGTACATTCTAAGTATAATCTTTACAATTACATATAAGTCTTTACAAATACAGCAGTACTTACAAAAATAACAGTATTCACAAAAATAACGACAATAGACTCGGTTGAATAAGTTAAGACAGTTCCTGGATGATAAATAAAAATGATATGTGGAAACTGAATGAAAATTAATATAAATTATGAATAATAAAAAAAATAAAGAAATATTTTCCCCGAAAGACGAGGTAACATTATTAATAAACAATACAAACTTTAAAATTAAGTAAAAATTAAACTTTAAAAATAAATAAAAATGAAACTTTGAAAATAAACGAAAATGAAACTTTAGAAATAAATAAAAATTAAACTTTGAAAATAAGTAAAAATGAAGCTTTAAAAATACATAAAAATAGAAGACTCGAGAGGAGAAACAGGGGTGGAGACCAGTAGGAGTACGTAGGAGAAACAAGTCGAGGTCATCCGGACTGTCAATAATAACAGCCGGATGACCATCCTCCTTACGGCACTTGACCCGGCCGCCACTGAACCATAGGTACTTGAGTTTATTGGCTACTTTCTTCTGACGTGCCAGCCAGTAGAGTTGTTTGTTGGTTGGGCACATGGCTTCAGCCACGTAGATCCTGGAGTCACTGTCCGCCCAGCCCAGATGACGAGTGGAGAAGTCCCTCTTCACCTTCCTAAGGCGGATCACCTCCTCTCTACGGACTGCCGGATAAACCGGGCGATGAGTGGACCTGGAGTTTCATCTTGCCTAGGCTTGAGTCTAATGGCGTGGTCCAAGTCGTCGGCGAGAATCTTTAGACCCAGGCCAGCACAAACGCTCATCACAACAGTAGCAGGCACTTCATCAGATTTAGCAGGAATTCCCCCAATCTCTATCGTGTTTCTCAGAAGTCCTTGTTCGGAGTCCTTTACTCTTTTTTCAAGGCTTCTCAATCGGTTCTTTAGCGTACTATTCTCTAAAGAAAGCTCTTCTATTTTTCTACCTTGTAACTCCATAAGGTTCTCCATCTTTTTCATTTGCTCTAAATGAGCAAAAGTAAGGTCTGCCTGCTTATTCAAACTTTCTTGCATGGACTTAAACGTCTCAGAAGAAGGGAAAGTCGATCTAAATTCTCTAAATTCCTCAGTTAGGGTTAGTAGAGCATCCCATACACTTTGAGTTCCATCAATCCCAGAAACTACCAACTGAGAGGGAGATTTGAGAGGCATGGCAGGTCTCTCGCTGGGGAGGGTATTCTTCTTTGCTTTCTCACAACTTGGGCATATCCACGCTTTGTTAAGAACCTTCAGGGACTCTACATCCTTATCATCGAATTTACAGCACTAGCTGTGGTAAATAGCTTTGCGTGATATGTTTGAGCATGTGAGGGTCTTTTTATCATTCCTCGATATGGTGGAATTGCAAATAGTGCAGACAACCATATTTATATGATAGTTTGCGGAGTAATTAAGTACAGAAGAGTATGGCAGTACTACTCCTTTGCTTCACTAAGGGGTACTAAGCTAGGTGACAGTAGACTAGGTTTAGTTAGAAGTAATGTAATGCGCAGGCGCTCGTCCTCTCCACACAAATAACACTAAGGTAATAGATCTAACCTGCTTTTTCTACTACAGCTAGAAAAATGTAACAGCTAGAAAAATGTAACAGCTTTCCAACTTGATTTGGCGTTCATCAAATGTGTGTAACACTAGTTAATACCACCAAATGGTTCAGCAGAGTTTAACGAACACACCGTACTAAAAAAAAAATTAATAGTTAATCACTCACGACTAATAGAAACTACTAAAAAGACGGAGCACAAAAAGCGTGGCGAACAGAGCGGCAGTTCAGACCAAACTGTACAGATATAAACCTAACACTTTTATTTAAAAATAAAATGGATTAGGTTATTTCAAATGATAAATGGAACAGCAACCAAAAAGAGTAGAGAGAGTGGAAGCAGACAACAAAAGAGAGTAGAGAGAAGTGAAACGAACCCAACCACTCTCTCGGACTGGAGTGGGAGAAGCCAGATAAATACAGCAACAGACAGTCCAGAAATATAGAGTTCACTAGAATTCAAATCTCGCCAGTCATTACATGTCATTCCACTCTACTTTAACCATTCTCTAATGTAAAGTCCAGACAGACTGTGTGTCTTTATTAATATACTAGTTAACCAGTGTTAACAAAGTCTTCTCATTTCATCAAGCAGACCTAAATTCTCTCCACCTAACTGGATTGTTTATCCATTATAGATGATGTAACAGCAACCAAAGGGAGTAGAGTGAAGACAACCAAAGAGAGTAGAGAGAAGAGAAACGATCGCAACCACTCTCCCGGACTGGAGTGGGAGAAACCGATAAATACAGCAATGGACAGTCCAGAAATATACACTTCACTAGAGTTCAAACTTGCCAGTCACTAAGTGCCATTCTCATACCATTCTCTACTGTAAACTCCAGGCAAACTGTGTTTCTTTATTAATATACTAGCTAACCAGTGTTAACAAAGTCTTCTCATTTCATCAACCAGACCTAAATTCTCTCCAACTAACTCTCCCATTATAATAAATGAGTTTGTGAATGTTTTAGCGCTGTCTTCTGGATTTTATTGTAAACATATTCAATTACTACCTACCACGTTGTTAAGCATTCATCATCCAATCGCTTATGTTATGGCTGTTGAGTAAAATTTCCATTTTTAGCGAACATTTTACAATATTATAATTGGGTAAAAGGAAATTAAAAGATGTTCAGCTCACACCAAATTTGTTTCGTACTAAAGAGGTTTCTAACATACAGGATGTAGGTAGAATATATAATATAGAATATCGGAAAATCAAACCCATACGATCACAATAATTCAATTATATACTCAAACGTCAAGGATTAATACCTTTCGCTAAATTGACAATTTTTTAATTTAATACATTAATCTAATTTGGATTTAGTAAAGATAGGAATGCTTATAAGTAAATCTTTGGAGTGAAGTTGTAGTAAGGTTGTGGTATCCATGGCATTTCGAGCAGTATGTAATAATAATAATATTAACCTTTCCTCTTTGGTCAGTTTACCTTCACAAGCAAGTATTCTCTTTCATTATTAAAACAATGCATGTTATGCAACTGTTATATATATAGAAATGAATTCCTTATTATTTAATCTATATATATATATATAAGCGTCTCTTTGTACTTCACCAACGGCAATATGTTCAATAATTGGCCGACAAAAAATCTTCAGATTTTTTATAAAAATCGTATGGGTTATTTTTGTTTTTTATTTTCTGCATGTCAGGTATTTTTTACTCTCTCTTACAGCCGGTAAAATGGTTCTATTGTGATTGCATCCAATTCTCAAAATTGGGTTTTCATGTTTTAGGTCTTGTGTATGAAAAAATGATTTTCAGAAAACGTTGTGTACGGATCTGAAATCGGATCACGAAAAACTGAGGGAGTGTCTGAGTTGTATAGCTCAAATTCGAAAAATCTTAAGAAGTTCAAACATGACATTCCATTTAATTATCATCATAGAGTCTTATAAATGTAGTGAACGTGATTTCAGTTGAATACAATCCGGACATTTCAAGAAGCATATGCGAAGGCATATAGTTCAGAAGCCTGTATAAATGAAGTGAACGTGATTTCAGTTGTATATATTCCAGAATTTTGAGGAACCATATGTGAACACATGCAGGCGAGAGGCCGTACAAATGAATGAACGTGATATCAGTTGTATTCAATCCGAAGGTTTGACTAAGCGTATATGCCCTATAAATGTAGTGAAGGTAATTTCAATAGTAAACAATCCGGTGGTTTGATCTGCGAACATATACTGGCGAGAAGCCACATAAATGTAGTGAAAGCGATTGGAGTGATACTGCATTTGCTAATATGTAATTAAATAATTATAGAACAACGCATTAGTTTCCGGATAAAGGACCGTCTCAGTGGTTTAATGCGATGCTTCGCCCATATTGCAATGAGCTTCTCCATGGAAACTAACAGGAAATCCTAATTCCCAGGTAAAGTACCACTTTACTGAATGGATTTTCCAATTTCAGTTCAGCATTTTCAAGTTTCAAGTTCAGCATTTTTCTTTAATTCCGAAAACGAGTCCAATGATTTTTTTTAAAAATGTATGTATATACGTACAATTTTGGATGAGTACTGAGAAACCGGTAAATTTATCTGTAGTCCTCTAACATGGCGTTTCGGTGCAGTAAACAGAAATAATAGTAATAATAATAATAATAATAAACTTTATTTGCTTTCAGGACTTTTGTCCTATTCAAAACAGAGTTGGGCACAATGTTAACAATAATTACCTTTAAAAATGAAAAAACAAATTATCCAGGTTGATACAAACAAAAAATTATTTACAATAATAAAAAAACAATAAGAAATACAACAGAAATGATCTTATATTGAAACTAAATACATTCTTATGTGGACTACTAAAAATAAAAATAAAATATTATGAAATGAACAAATAGAAACTTGGTTTAAACTAAAAGAAAGTTAAAAATTATAAGACAATTTAAAAATTAATACCATAAACTATTCACAAATAAAGACTCTCTTCGGTCAAAACACTCCAATAAAAATGAAAATATCATTTTCAAAATGTATTTATGATTTTGTGAAATATTGTAAATTAAGTCAAATGGATAGCTTGTCACTATGTTTTTGACGTATTGCGTTGTGTATAGGGACAAGAAGTAAAAATATTATTTATATCTTCTACAGTATCAGCGTCGTTACAGAGATAACAGTTATTATTTTGATTTGATTTAAATATCACATTTCCGAAAGTTAAGGACCTAGAGTATTTCCTCAAGGTACGAAGTTGTGCGAAAAGTCTGGTATAAGCTATGGGAATTTTTGCTAACGGTATTTCTGTGGAACCGAAATATTATCATATACAAGCAAATAATGACTACTATAATTTGAAGTGGCTAATCTTTGTAGGTCTTCCCATTTGTAAATATGCTTTGTATTTTTTTAATAGTAGAAGGATTAGTTGATTAACAGTAACTAGAGGAAGGGATTAGCTAAGTGGTGAGCGCGTTGGACTCCCACTGTCCGGAGGCCGGCAGTGCACTGAGAAGGCTCCGGGCGTTTAATGACCATAGATGTTGAAGCGCCTTAAATAAAAAAAAAAAACAAAAAAAAACATGACTAGTCTGTACGTTCCAATATTGATGTCTTTCCAATTTTATGCAATATTGATTTTAACTAGAAAAACTATTATTTTCTATATAACTAGAAAGATACCAACAACTATTTTGACTCGAACGCTCAATCAGTCTATCAAGACAAGCTCTGGAGTACCTATGAACTTCCATTGCAAATAACCTGGAATACAAACTTAAGGCAAGTTTTAAAATGTAATAGCTAAAATATGAAGGGTATCTGTTTCTAAATGGACAATATAATTTAGTGTACACCTTTGTAGTTTAAAAGTTGCTTGTAGTAGTTCAAGTCAGTGAACAGATATAACACTGTTTATAAATGATAAAGTAAATTAACTATACCTATAATGATAGAATGGAAGGGTTAGTGGGCTAAGTGGTTAGCATACTGGACTCCCACGCGGAGATCCCACGTGGGTTCGAGTCCAACTGTGCTGCCCTTAGATCTTTTTTCTTCCTAGGATCCCTTACAGCTCATTCATTGTCCGATGCTGGGCAGTGTTGTCTGTAACGAGAGAACATTGTCCAAAAGCCGGCAGTGACTTGAGAAGCCTTCGGGTAAAAATAACCAAGATATTGACGCGCCTTAAATTTAAATGAAACAAAAAACATTCAGGTTACCATCCAAGTTTCTTGGAAACTACGCAAGGTAGAAACAAAAAAATTCAAATAATACCGTAGCAATTGGTCCGTGTGTGTGTGTGAGAGAGAGAGAGAGAGAATGTTCAAACTTAATATTTCGTTAAAATGTCACCAGGAAACTTGAAAATAAGCTTTTCGTAAAAAATCGTTCAACCGGGAAATGTCACTTTACTGAATAGGTTTTTCAGTTTTATGTGATTTCTCAAAAACTGTACCAACAATTTTCTTTAGACTTGTTATATTAACTACACATACCAAGGTCTACAACTTTTGTTCGTAAAATTTCTCCAGAAAAATTCATTTAACGGCACTTTTGGGGGAGGGGTTGGGGTTAGGTTTTCATCTAAAGTGCTATTTCAGTTAATTACACAATTCTATCATCTAATGATTAGAATTAAATATGTTGTTGAAATTCCAAGTTTAATGAAAATCGGATGACCGGAAGTGCGTTTTTTTACTGAAAAATATTTTTCAGTTTTCTCCTATTTTTCTCTAAAACGGCTCTATAAGCGTTTTTGTGAGGTACAACGCGTTCATGTAAGGCGTTGCGTAGATCGCGCACGAATCAGTGAATATTCGCTGATTTAGTCAATTCTGCTATTAGACATTTTTGTTTACTTCTTTAAATTATTCTTTGTTTTATTTTGTTATTTTTCATTTTTCTACTATAAAAAATAATTATGGAGTGATTAATGAAATTTACGAATAATGGATTATTGATTTGGTGGAAATTTCGAATATGGGTAGATAAAATCCAGATATCAGATACCTGACATATCGGACACGAAGTCGGACAATAATTTCAGATAAATGTATGGGGCGGTTTAAAAGAGAGAATAACCTGAACGTACGTATTTTGCGATGAAACATTGAACACAAACAATTATCTTCCTTCATTTCTTAAGTGAATTTCTCTCAGATCTGCTAATAAGCTGGCAAATGATGTACTTTCAGTAAGATGTCCAGCTCATAATGTGAAGATAGTAAGGCGTTGCGTAGATCGCGCTTATCGAGATGAGAGGGTTGACAAGCAGTGGATTACTTCCTCTGGGGATAACCAAAAAAAAAAAAATAAAGGTTATGGTTATCTAAACCTTGTCACCTGTAATGTTCATGTATTGAGGGGGTAAATTAAATTAAAAGTGAATATGTTAATTAATAATTCATTATTATAATGAATTATAGTTGGAATCTTTTCATCAAAAGAGATTTTGTAAGGTCTATGTTTACCTGAATCTATGAGGGATAATAAATAAGCAAACGAATAAACATAAAAAGAAATATAATTTACAATTCAAAAATAAATACAGTCTACATAATCAAAATCTGAATTCTTTATAGAATAATAATACTAAGCAACAATTATGATACTTTGACAAACTTACAAACTCAAAAGTGTTTAAATTGAAGGTTGGGCCTTGAATTTCATATAGCACTTTAAACACATACATTAATCAACAATGAGCACTCTTTCCTGAACCACAGATATTTGCTTCCCTTTTCCCATATAGTCGCTTTTCCCTTCCTACACCCTGATAGATTCGGATAAAGGGAAATTCCAATTTCGTCTAATTATAAATTAACAGGTCATTATAACCTATCTAACTGTACCTTTTGTGCTATACATTCTTCAAAAAACCCACACTATAATAAAACATAAAACTTAAAGATACTATATTTAATTTTTAACTTATAAAATTATTTTGTTTAATTTATTTTTATTAGAACTTGCTAATAAGACTTACATATTACACACCATTGTGGAAGAACTTAAAGAAAGAAATTCTGAAGCCTGTGAAGAAATCCGTCCTGATTCTGTAATGACAGAAACAGTTCAAAGAAAACTAGACAAAAAAAAAAAGGCGTGTGTTGTGCTTATTTAGTGATGGTCTCCATTTTGAATAACTAATATGAATAAGTTGTTGGCTTATTTGACTATAATCTCAAAAAAAAAATGTGGGATAATCATTTTGTTTTTATCTGGCGTTCTTTCCACAACAATTGGATGGATTATGTTGAAATTGTCATAAGGTATGTCCACACTGGTGCAACTTTCCTTTCAACAGAGGCATGCGTCGTAGCACACGGTGTGATGAATGAAAGGCATACGTTATTGCATGCCTCATCGAAGTTGAATAGGCATTTGTTTTCATGACGCAACCAACAGCGCACGTGAATCCAACTACTTGGATTTTCGTTCAACATTCTATGCGTCTTTTGATCTCGCTACGTATTGTGTGATATTGTTATAGGTTATATATTATATTATTAATTTTAAATATTATAATGATAAGAATTATTTTATATATTAATAATAATAATAATTATTATTTATAATAATTTTATTATTAACTGATAATTAAACTATTATTATAATTAATATATCTCGACATGAATTCCTGGTAGCATTGCAGATATGCTTTGCTTCGATACTGTACATAAATATGCCAAAGACGTTAAGAATCAGGTAGCGAGAAACCTCAAACGTAATCAGTAGCCTCATTTTCATGGAATAGCATCTCGAAAACGAGTGTTCTTCTTTGAAATGATTGGCTCTTTCTTCTTAACAAGTTGTAAAAGGTGTCCTCGACATACGTGTAAAATTCCGAAATACGCTAAGTGTCAAGCTGAAGTTCTATGATTAGTCCAATATTTCGTTTCTGTGTAAAGCTGCTTGTCCATTAGGGCTCGCTGCTTTTTTCTTTTTCGTGCACTTTTAAAAAACAGATAACCTGCACAAATAGCTAATGCCGCTGCTGATCCATCGATAAAATGCATACTGAACAGATGATTAAGTGTGGACAACGAATTGAATGCCACAAGAGGCATGCGCGACGCATGTTGAAATGGAAAGAGGAAGTGCAAGTTGAAAGGGTAGGGGAAAAGGAAAGCGCACCAGTGTGGACATAACAATATTGTATTTTACTATTCAATTATCATGTGTTCACAAGAAAAAAAAAAATATTTTTTCAATTATACCAGAAATAGTTCAATTTTATTTAAATAAACAAAAGAAACAAGAAGAAAAATTCAGTTACACGAAATTTGTAGAAGTATAAAAATAGATTTGGAAAAGCTGTAAAAACAAATGAAAAAACTGATTGGTCAGTTTGACATCAGCTGAATCAAAATTAGCAGAGAGAGAGTCAAATTTGAATCATGTCAGTCTTATTATGTGTATTGTGAAATCCATGTACATATATCAAATTCACTTGTTCCATCCAGCATCCTCTTGTTGAAAATAATCAATAAATGACTGAAATCGTGTTTTTTGGGGGGGAATTAAAATTAGGTATACGTATACTCTGATGCGATACCAATCACTTATTGATGTTATTTTGTTGTACACTGTATTCAATTGCAGATATGCTTCATTTTATATAAATGTGATTTTTTTTTTGGAAAGTCAAATTTTGGAACGTAAAATTCTGACAATTTGGTTTACAGAGCAACTTCTACAAGGAAAGCGATTAAATAATTTATTTATTTTTCTTGTACATGGAGTACAGGTTAGGAAAAAGTTTTTTTTGATGTGTTAAAAACTAATTTGTTGGCAGCATTCTTACCTAACTATTCAAATATCTCGGGTTGATCTCTGGATCTCCAATATCGTAAATTTCATTCATTATACATTTATTTGATATTTATTTACTCAAATTATTGATATAGAATATCATACTATATTCTAGCGAACTTCTTTTAATTAATGTTTTAGACTTATTGTCAGAATTCTCTTACAAAATGCTCTTTCTTCACAGAACAAAAGGGGACCTTATTACATTGCACTATTTTTACTAATGTCGTTCTGATTAGAATTCTATGGAACTTACTAGTGAACCAATTTCAACAGAATTAAAAACTTCTATACAGAATTTTGTACCATATCAATGATAGTCCTTATTATGTTCCTTAACAAAATAAATCGAAGTGTTTTCATGAATATCTTACAGCATATTATTCCTGCGGAACATTCGTCCGCAACCTCACTTCAATTGCAGGTTTAAAGCATTTAAACTTTTGGATTAGTGATTAACGCTGGGTTAACTATCACCCGCTGCTCAATTGCTCAAGGTCAGATTGCTGAAAGGATTGAGGATCTTAAAAAAATAGACGTGGGTACATGTATAGGACTATTCTTGTGCGACAAGGATATGGTGCTTCGATATGGTTATCTAAAAGCCGAATATTCAATAAACAGAAGACATATAGCAGAATAATATTCTTCTGAAGCTTTCCATGTTGTCTTTCGATTGATTTGGATGCTAATAAGATTAGCAGCTAAATATTCCCAGAAAAAAAAAACCTTAAGCTGTTGGAAATTTATTTGTAGATACACCTAGTAAAATTATCTTATGGCGCAACAATCCATGAAGGGCTTAGTGAAATCTCAGAGGGATATAACAAAGGGTAGTGAGAATAACAGGTGGAATATCTTCTTGATCTTCTTGTCTATTACAAAGTCTTTCTATGGGAATCATTTTATATGTGACGTAATCAATAGATACTTTATGTATTTATAGCCTAAGTTTTAATTGGGCCTATAATTTGAAAAAAGACTGTCATATAGATTGGGTGTCATATAAATAAAACTGCGGCTTTTCTTCATTAAGAAATAGTGTCGAATAAATTAAACTAAACTGAATCATTTTCTCATTATTTTTTTTTTTTTTTTTTGCGAATTTCTCGAAAATGGTCCTAACGTAATTTTTTTTTTAAATGTCGATTACTATCTACATTCATAAATGCCTGTTATTTTACTTGAAACAATTTTTCCCAGAAACTCGATATTCAGAGAATTCTGGGTGAATAGTTTTTTTATAAACTGTATGGTTGTGAAATGTTATTGGTGATGTGCTGTTTGTGTAGTAGCTTGTGGTGTAAACGGTTTGCAAAGGGGCTTGTGAGTGTGTATGTTTAAGATAGAGAATAAGAACCACTTTTAAATAAATAACTTAACTATATATTAAATTAGTAAATTTACAAGGTAATTATTAATTGTGAATCTTGAATTAACTTATAAATGCACAAAATCAAATCACCAGTAGCTAGATTGATTGAAACTTAAAAGCTAACACTTAAACTGGAACTGAAATTAAGAGAGCGATTCCTGATACAAATGTTCTGGTTGAATGTCTAATTCTGTCTGTCTTATCTGAAAGCAGAATTTAGACTCCCCTTGAAAGAATGCCTACTCTTGGTACTTCAAATCTTCCCCAGTGATAAGGGGCAAAAGATAAAGCTAACTAAGTTCTGTGACCTCTCTTCTAACGGTGCTCTTCTAACTGTGTTTTACCCTTTTTGCTAACCAACTTGCATTTTTCTTTCAAATCACAATTTCTTCAAATTATATTTATAATCTAATTTCTGGCATCCATTACAGTTGTCCCATTACCGCAAAGGCGAGCGTGGGTCCTATTCCAAATTTAAAACTATAAGGACTGACTAACAGTTATCATCCGAGTGGGCTGACTAGTGACATTTTTGCCTAATTGGTGAGTTACCATATATTTTTCAACTCCTGAACATCGCCCTTGGTGTGGATAATAATGGGTAAAAAAATGATGAGGAGTGGGCAACCACCGGATAAGTAGCGAATTTTTTATTTGATTATTATGCCCCTATGACTCCTTGATTTTTTTTTTTTTTTGCAAGTTAGAACACTTGCTTAATCTATTGTTCGAAGATTTATTGTTGTCGTTGGTTCTGCATAGCTGGAAAGGAACAAAGATATTTTTCATGATAGTCTGCTTCCTTTTGTGGTCATCAACCGGTTTTGGACGTTCGCCCATCTTCATAATGTTTTTGTCAAAATAGTGTAATAACATAGACTTGCATTGTGCAAATTCAGTTTATATACTAATACAAATATTTCAAACAAGATAATATTAAATGTGACATAGAAAGATGTGTGTGGACATAGAAACTGAAGATCTATTTCACTTTTTAGCAGCATGTCCAGCGTTAAGTGATATATAAGGGCAAAATTGTTTTAATAAAGATTTTTCTGACTACCGAGGCTATATTAAATTTTACATTAATGGTAAAGACTGGGACGCTTTAGCAAAATATTGTAAACATGCTTACACTTATAGGAGGTCTAAATTAGTTAGCTAAATTACAAATTATTCTATTATTTTATTGTTTATTAGTAAATTATGGTTTAGTTAATTATTTCATGAAAAAGTTTCATTTTTTGTTATCATTATTATTTGACCAAGACTCACCTCTGACGGTCTGTGTCCAAGAGTTTGTCCTTTAGCTTAAATTATTTTATTTCGTGATTTATACTAACAAGTTTTTTTTCTTTTTTACTTTTAATTAAAGGAAATTGAAATTTATTTTTTATGTTGTAAAAATTAATAAAGACTATTATTATTATTATTATTATTATTACACATTTTCAATAACCTTGTTTTGACAAAAACATCCTAATGATGGACGAACGCCCGAAACTCGTTGATAAGCACAAAAAGAAACAGGCTATTACGGAAAATATCTGTGATTCTTGATAGTGTTTTGTTTAATACTTCTTGAAGAATTGTTGTTGCTTCATGATATCACTTGTTTTTAATACTTCTTTAAGACTAATTTTCCTTTCTTGATATAATTTCTTTTAGTACTTTAAGACTGGGTCTTGCTTGAGCCTTTCGTTTGAAGACACTTGTTTACTTAATGGGTTAAAGGCAGATTAAACTCCATATTTACTGAATATATACTAAATGATTAGAGAGTTTGAATGGTGATAAAATTTGGCAAACCCATTTGAGCGTTTCATGCTGGTAAGCGTGTAGGTACGACCAAATGCTCAGTATATACAACAGTGGCGCTATCGTTCGGTATATGCAGAAAACAAGGAATCTGTAATCTCAATGAGTATCATATCCTTTGCATTACACTCATTAAGACATCTCTTATATATTGCTATAATCTCGATTTTGAAGAAAATATTAAATATTATTAAAAAAAAAAAAAAAAAATTAAAAACCCTGGAAATTGCTATAAAAAAATCATGTGAATTGTTTTTATAATATTTTTTTTGTACATATATTAGATATATATATATATATAGAGATTGTATAGCTCCAACAATTTTTTCGCTAACGGCAATAAAACGTTCGACCATTTTATAGGCAGTAACCAGCCGGACAGATTGTACTGTTGTGGATAATGTATCCCAGGAGCGCTCTAAAGTTACTTCAGACAATCCCAATAGTAAGGCAAGCGCTTTATAGTTATATAATCTTATGATATATATTTCTAGTATATTTAACAAATATATTTCAAGTTTTAAAGTATTAATACTGACTATAAAATAAATAAAAGGTAATAAAAAAGGAGATTTCTTTTTTTTTTACATTTAAACCAACTTGAAATATATAGTTCTCTTTAATTTATGATAAAAAAAAATAAAAATAAAATAATACTATTAATTTGAAAATAAGACGGCCAAATTTTATTCCAAATCTTCATGAATAATGGTAGGATAGTAACTAAACGGAATACCAAGTTTGTGCATGAGACAGGCATGAATCATATTCATGATAAATAATATGATTAAATAGAGGTTTTTCAAAAGGATGTTAAATTGGTGGGTGAAAATGAATTCTAGGGATGCTCATAGATTGCCCAAATTATGCCCTAAATAGATTAATCATTTTGGAATGCACATCGTATTTCTGTCTGACAATGCTACCAATCTGCAGCGTAATATTAATTTGCTGCAAGCGTACTGTGATCAGTGGAATCTGACGGTCAATCTGGGAAAGTCAAAAGTTATGGTGTTTCGTAAAGGGGGTAGGCTGGCTTCTTCAGATAAATGGTTCTATAAATGAAAGCGCATTGAGGTGGTGAGCCAGTACAAATATCTCGGAGTTATTTTGACTCCTCGTTTATCTTTCAATGCACACCTAAAGCAAAAGAGTTCGGTTGCTAAATTAGCTTTGAACAGATTGTGGGAAGGCTTTATCATTCAGGACCTAGTTCCGCTGTCTGCTAAGTACAGTTTTTTTAACTCTGTCACGCGTTTAGTGTTATGTTATGCTTGTCAGGTGTGGGGGTTTCAACGTTTTGAAGTTATTGAAATGACTCAAAGATTTTTTATTAAGAAATTATTTGCCGTACCTACCTCTACTCCAAATTATATCTTGTACTGCGAGACTTGTGTAAGTTTACTTTTCTCCTACACTTTAAAGTTACACTTCAATTATGTATCCAAAGTACTAAATTTTTCAGATGCCCGTTTTTCTACAACTTCAGCTCTCCTAATAATTAATAAAAATACATCTTGGTTTTCTCAGTGGAATTCCTCAGCTCGAAATTATAATTGTGCATTTGAATTTTCACTCGAAAATAGGGAACTTTGGCAAGGTCAGATGAAAAGTCTTCTCTCCATTATAAATTCTAGGCATATGGAGCAGTCTGAGAGGCACGCCCAATCTTCAACACGTTTTTTGTTGTACAAAGAATTGGATCACACTCTTCAGTTTTTCAGGTTTACAGCTTCAAACCATTGTGGTCTTTCTTTAACTCAACTTCGATTGGTTATTTAAACTAAGGTGTGAGCTGCTCTATTTAAATTACTGTCCTTTCCTAGAAAGAGATGGGGATCTATGTCCTCTGTGTAACTCTCGGTCCAAAGAAGACGTCTTTCACTTCGTTGCGGAATGTACTATTCTTCTAGAACTTAGATTACTTCATTTTGGCTGTAAGAAGTTATCCAGATCTCATTTAATATCCCTCCTAAATTCATTCTTGCCAATCACTTCTTAATTATGCACGACACGCCTGGCAGTATCGTTACCAACTTGTTCAGTATTTCAATTTCTAATTTTCTTTCTATTTTCTTATAATTAGACTTCACAGTAATTGATTAAACATCAACCTCCGGCAGACGGATAACTTATCCATGCCGTATATACTTGTTTTCTTTCTTTCTTTTGTATATATGACTAATTGTATAATAAAGTATATTATTATTATTATTCATTTTAGAATGCTTCTTTAGAAGCGGATGGTGCCGTTGTTGAAGCGGCGGGCTATGGCGAGTCCACTAAGGCGCCAATGAAATAGCTTCGTGAAGGTGATGGCGCGTAGCCATCCGAATTATAAAATAAAATTTAAGTATAAATTATCTATTATTGATGCTGACTATCTTCTCAATAATAAAAAATATTGCTGATATTGGTGTAATAGATAAAGAAATTCCAATTTTAATTAAAAATATGAAAAAAAAAAACACCTTATTTTTCTGGATATCAATTTAGTTTTGCACTCTAGTTATAACCCATTGTATAGGGATATAAGCAATTTAGGGAGAAAAGGGAAGAAGCACGGTAAGGGAAAATTAAAATTTAAAACGAATATTTCAAGGCAGCGAATTGTAAACAAGCCGAGTTAAGATTATGTAAATATAATAACTGTAGAACATTTTCCAAAGGTGATATTTATACTTTTAACACTGAAATGGTGTATAGTATTTGTAATTTGAATACGGCTGAGACGATCTCTCACATTTTCTATTAATATATAGAATAGAATAGAATATGTTTATTTGACTCATAAGGTATACATCCTATAGCCATAAGTTTGGACATTAACAAAGACAAAAAAAAAAAAACAATAAAATAAGATTATGCAAATTACATTATCATAATTCAGCTATAAATAAATGAAACTGAGGTAATTGTAAAATCTTCGTACAAAAGAAAAGCAAACTGTTATGTATAAATCAAAGCAAAATACAACTGAACAACAAGCAAAAAAAAAAAATAATAATAATAATAAAATAAAAATAAACAACCTAGAACAAAAATAAATATTCTCTCTTCGGAAATAAACACCAATCATAAATTTCTTATATTTAAACTATGTACGCTATATACAAACAAACTATTTATCTATTTATCTATTGTTAACAGTTGTATCAGCTGATCTGTTTTATTTGGAACCTTATTTATAAATCTTTTTAAATATTTATTTCTATATATTAAATACGCCGGACATTCTAATATGAAATGTAATATGTCATCTTTTTTATTGTTTAAACAAAATTTACAGTTCTCATCGTAATGAAATTGATATTTTTTACCTTTGAAATAAATATTACAATGTTTCATATTTGCCATCTAAGTTGGGATACAAGTCTTAATTTCGTTATATTACAGTTAAATTTTAAATAAGATTCGCAACCTTGAAGAGTACTAATCGAGCGGTAAATCGGGTTGTATGATGAATTTAAAACTGAATTTATATCATTACTAATTAAATGGTTTTCCAGTTTATAAAAAGTACAAAGTTTTTCTTTTTTTTATCATGTCTACGTTTTGCCCTTCCCGCATAATGGAGAAGAACCTAAAGAAAACAGAATATTTCTCATTTCGTGGGCCCAATTAAAAGGAATGGAAGTAGATTGCATGAGGCCTAATAGTTTTAAATAGCACAATTTCGGTAAACGATCGTCTGGCATAGACAGTAATTTAATACACCACTGATACATTTTTTTAAACACTCGAAATTTACAATGGCTTCTACCAGTTTCGAGGCGAACATAGCAGTTCGGCATTTTCTATTAATATGATGAATATGAGCTAATTAATATGCCCCTAGAGTGCCCCCAAAAAAAAGAAATATTTAGAAAAAATATATAAAACCAAACTTATGTAAAATTGATGTATTTGAAAGAATTATTGATTATAAATAATTTAGAAAAAATTAATAATTTATATTATTATAACATTATGTCTGTATTTAAAATAAAGTGTTTTTATTAGTGATTAGAAATGGCGATTTTATTTTATTTTTTTTTATTAAACAGGGTATTTTTCTAGCATTTGATTTAATTTACTTTCTTTGAATTGTGTGATTTAAGTCTGTACTGCATTTTGGTTGTTTGCACTTATTATTTTATGTATATTTAATTTATAACTATTTTTTAGTATCTTATTTGTTGATTGTTTGAATTTGTTTTTGTAAGCCAACTCTTTGTATGGAATCCTTCCAAAACAAATAAATAAATATTACTAAGTTTGTGGTTTTTGCGACTTTTCGTTTTTTTTTGAGATATTCTGTTAAAACACGCACGCTTTCCGTTTTAACAAGAGACCCTGAAACATGTATTTCCCGGTGAGAACTCAATTTTGAAAATCTGGCGCGATCGCAATAGTTCCTCTTTATTAGGTCGCGGCACCTTTGAAAGATTAACTTTGGCTCGCTATTTCTAAATTGTTACTTCATCGCCAGCATATTTCCCACGCCTTCCCGCCTTTTACCTCTCTCTCTCTCTCTTGGTGGTGGGATTGTCGGCGCCTTTTATCTCTCCTGGTTCGCGCCTTACTTTTATTTTCCCGCACTCTTAAAACCTTCTCTTCCTATAAAAATTTCTTCACTTGTCTTCTATAGTTCGCCTGAACAACAGTGTTTGTGCCGTTCTTTTCTTCTGTCGCCCGACTAGCTAACCTCTGTTTTACCGCTTCTTCTTAGTCTGTGGTGTACTGTTAATTTCGCCTTTAAATATTGTGTCGCCTTATACGCGCCTATTCGCCGTGTTAATTATTAATATTGACTCTTCGGTGAGTACCAAGACTCATCTCTAAGCGCCATCACCTTCACGAAGCTATTTCATTGGCGCCTTAGTGGACTCGCCATAACCCGCCGCTTCAACAACGGCATCATCCACTTCTAA
The DNA here is from genome assembly GCA_011037195.1 of Triatoma infestans. Taxonomy (NCBI): domain Eukaryota; kingdom Metazoa; phylum Arthropoda; class Insecta; order Hemiptera; family Reduviidae; genus Triatoma; species Triatoma infestans. The sequence goes on from JAAEAF010014549.1 coordinate 57,385, forward strand.
AGGAGCATTCTAATCCTTCTATGCTCACCTGAGTTCCTTACTTTCGCCACTCACGTACCCACACCCACACGCACACACACACACACACACATACGCCACCTCTTCCTTTTTCAGTCCGCCATTCGTCTCATCAATCCTTCTTCGATTCATCACTCACCGTCACCAAAGGGTAAGTCTCGTTTTCATTTGTTTTACATTATTACTCATTTTTGTTTTTTCCCCAGTACTTGCCATCTCGCCTTGGTTGCCTGCCGCGCAGACACTCTTATTAAAATCTAACGAGACAGTTAAAAAAAGGAAAAATGGTTATATCTTAATAGAAAAAGATCTAATTTCATTGGTTGGAAAAAAAAATTTAATTTGTTGGCGAAAGGTTTAATTCAACCGAAAAATGCTATATTTTATTAATTAACAATTTTTTCGAAATTGGCTTTAGCGCTTTTTAATTAAACATGGATCATAAAGCTACATATATGTCTATAGTTTTGATTTAAATATATTTTTTTGAGAGAGTCTGAGACTTTACTTTTCCTTTATCAGTGCCATATCAATTATAATATTCTATCCCCTATCGGTATTTATAGCAACTAATATTTAATAAAAATTCCGATTTGAAAAATGTTTGTCTATGAGAAATGTGACGAATAACAAGAAGAGAACTCTTATCTGAAAGTTTTAAAACTTGGAATGATAGTTAGAAAACAGCCGCATAAAGACACTACAAACAAGGAGGTTTTTTTTTTTCAACAGTAGGCGATAGGCTAGCAGCTAACATTCCAATTGGGCGCAGCTCTTACACATATCTTGACGGAACATGGCCCTAATAAAAGATACTTCTCTAGATTTGGGATTGACGCAGGATATCTATATTGCTCTTGTTAGCCAAACGAAATACAAGACTTACACACCATCTTATATATATGTAAAATTGTTCCTTATAAACCACGCGAGAATACCCTTTATCCGACACCTGTTCTGCACTGGACGAGATTGGCCTTTTGACACAAAATAAACTAATATATCAATATATCACGACTCTATTTCACGCTTTGGGCTCATTGAAGCTATGAAAAGTTTGAATATTCCGGCAAAGGTGACCAGGCTGGTGAAGATGACGCTAGCGCATACAGTGGCCAAGGTAGCTGTCCAAGGTGAAACCTCCCAGGAATTTTATGTTAATGTAGGACTTAGACAAGGTGATCCGTTATCACCGGTTCTTTTTAATCTGGTCCTAGAAATGGTTATGAGAAAAGTAAACATAAATCCAGGAGGCACTATTTTTAACCGAGTAGTGCAGCACCTAGCCTATGCGGACGATGTGGCGCTTATATCAAGATCAGCAGCCGCAACAAAAAGCGCTCTTATGGAATTGGAAGAGGGTGCAGCCACTTACGGTCTGCAGATCAACACCGACAAAACAAAATATATGGTGACTACCAGAAGAACAAGGAGATTTGGGGATCTGCTAGTCGGGTCACACCGTTTCGAGGGAGTGAGGAAATTTAAATATTCAGGAGCTACACTCACGTCCAAGAATGAGGTGGGCGAGGACATTAGTAGCAGAATCTCGGTAGCTAACAGATATCTGGGGGCGATTAGAAGTACGCTCCGAAATAAGCAAGTCTCCAGACAAACGAAAGTCACCATATATAAGACAGTTCTCAGACCGGTATTGTTATACGGCTCGGAGGCATGGGTGTTGACGGCAGCAGATGAGCAGAGATTGAACTGCTGGGAGAGGAAAGTTTTGCGATGTATTTATGGCCCAGTAGTTGAGGGCGGAGTGTTCCGTCCACGTAAAAACGCTGAATTGTATCAGCTCTATGGAATAGAGACGCTTGTGGCTGCCATAAAAGTGGGAAGGTTGCGCTGGTTGGGACACCTCCACAGGATGAGTGTAGAAAGAACCCCTCGAAAGGTCTATGAAGGGCACCCAGGAGGTAGAAGACCTAGAGGCCGGCCAAGGTTACGTTGGCTGCAGGATGTGGAGGCAGATCTGATGAAGATGGGCGTCAGACAGTGGAGAAGGAAAGCCGCAGACAGAGATGGTTGGGACAGTCTGCTAAAGGAGGCCAAGGCCCTGCAAGGGCTGTAGAGCCAAAGGAAGAAGATCAATATATCTGGTATTTTATCCGTCGTAGCATGCATATTTATACATATTGTTCCTGACCGGTTTAGGATTTTCATCTTCAAGTTCTTGTAGAGAGTTCACTTCAACTTAATGTTTCTGTTACACTCACACTTGTTGGTTGTATATATATGTGGGAAGATTATAAGGTTATGTTAGTATGTGTGTGTATGTGTATTTTTAATGACAATCTGGAATTATTATAAATTATGATTAGACATTAGAAAATAGTGTATAATAAATAGCAAGTTGTAAATAGTTATACACTATTTACTAATGTCTAATCATAATTTATAATAATTCCACTTTGTCATTAAACACACACACAAATAGTAACATAACCTTATAACCTCCCCACATATATACAACCAACAAACCAACAAGTGTGAGTGTAACAGACACATTAAATTGAATTTGCTCTGAGGATGGATAAAAATCCGAAACCGGTCAGGAACAATATGTATAAATATGCATGATACGACGGATAAAATAACAGATGTTATCCAGTATTGCGGCCCCATCTACATATTCAATAATATTATATATTTCATTAATTTCATATTGGCCATAGACTTTGATAAAATAAACAATAGTGCATAATTCAAAATAATAAAACCTTTTAAGCCTGAATATAAAATCTGACATTTTGTACGCGTATTTATTTTATATATTTTATGTTTTATTATTTTTAGTTTTAGCATTAATTTTCTTATATATTTTTCTCTCTTTTTAAATTTGTAAATAGTTTTATTATGTAAAATTAAATAACATTAAGATATTAAATATTTGTAATACTGTAAATAAGATATGACAACTATTACATGTAAAATGTATGTGGTGCATGTCTAGAAATGAATAAATAAAAAGACAGAAATTTGTTTCTGTTTCAAACCAGAATGTTTTGGAAGAATACAATAATAATTAAGGTAACTTCAATAGAATTTTCTTTATGGATATAAGAAGAAGCCTGCTAAAATCAATTGGCGTTGAGCGTAATATCATTAGAATCCCTGCTTGGTAGCATATTAGCAGTCAGTAAGCGTTAAAAAACAAAAAAACTACATAAATATCTGCAAATAAAACTGCATTATTTAATTATTGGAATACTATAAAATACAAAAAACCATTAAAGTAAATGTTCCTTATTTAATTTTAAAAACAATTTTGTAAAATTAATAGAATACTCATTAAATAAATTACTTTATCAAATGTTCATCGACAAAATTGCCTATTATATTATTGTGAATTGGATTTAACCTATTTATAGATGTACTTAGCTCAATTGCATTGTAACTTTCTCTTTACTCTCATATTATGGTCATTTTAAGGTCGATTCTAGGTCTGTCTTCGGATATAATGACTCCTAGATACGACTTTCAAAAACCCTTTAAAGGCTTGATATTAGTCAGAAGAGCATGGAAGAATAGGCCGCCAATTTCAGGCGAATCTATATGGTACACGGACGGGTCTAAGATGGAGGAAGGAGTGGGAGCCGGTGAGCCTGGGAAGACTAGCCACGGTCTTTCAGGCGGAGCTAGTGGCCATTATTACCTACGCCGCCGAAATAAGAAGACGCGGGGTGCATAACTCCAGAAACGTCATTTATTCGGATAGCCAGGCTGCCCTGCAGGGAATTGACTAGTGGGAGATCAGCTCAAGGCTGGTGTGGGATTGCCTAGATTGCACTTAGGGAAATTAGTAGCCATAATAAGGTCTTCCTGGTTTGGGAACCTGGGCATTCGGGCCATAGAGGTAATGGGACGGCAGATCGCTTAGCCCGGGAGGGTTCCATCAGAACACTTATAGGGCCGGAACTGTTCTGTGGTGTCTCAAGATGCCTTAGTAGTGCATGCATCAGGGGATGCACGACCGACCAAGACAATGGTGGGCTAAAACCCTAGGCCAGAGGCAGGCTGGAACGTTTATTCATAGCTACTCGCCCAGGCTAACTGCAGAATTACTCCAACTAGGCCGGGTGGCCATAAGCATAGCAGTTGGCGTTCTCACTGGCCATTGTAGACTCTATAAGCACATGCATCGCATGCATCGCATGCATCACATGGGCCTGGCAACGGATAGCCTGAGTTCTGTCAGGAAGAAGATGAAACAGCACTGCACTGCTATGTCAGTGCGGGGGGCTAGTATGCCTGAGGTACCGCCCCTTCGGAGAAGAGAAGCTGGTGCCTGCAAGCCTCAGCCAGGGGCCCTTCTCGGGTCTATTAAGTCTATTAAGGCAGGCAGGGCTCGAGAGGGTGTTCTGATGGCAGGTGCTCTAAATTGACCATCTGTGAGCCTCCCCAGACTCCACAGTTCGACAAAGGACAGAACTGGGGTAGGGTCTCCAACTTAGGGGGTGCCACAATAGACCCATGGAGGTCGCGGTGGCGCAGGCTGAAGAGCCAATCCCCCCACAGATCTAATCTAATGTAATGGCCATGTTAAATTTTCGAACCTGGAGTTTTCACTAAAAATACATGTCTTGAGGTCGCTGAGTAAGCAAAAAAAATGTTTTTAGCGAATGGTCTGTGTTCGTTTGAACAAAATACTTTAAAAACGCAGGAAGCACAAACTTGTTATTCCGTTTAGGCCACCACCGCATCTGACACGGTTTCTGGCGAAATTCATCCACCGGAAGTTGCGATTTTACTGAATGATTTTTTTCCCCAATTACTCACGATTATAATAGGTTTTAGAAGGAGATAAATTAGTGAGGATAGCTCTTTGAGAAATAAGCTAGAATGAATGCTGAACACTGAATAATAAAATAAGGTACACAAAACTGCCAGGACTTTACACGTAAATAGAAATCAGGTAGCGAGAGATTTAGACTGAGTAAAGAGAAGGGTAGTAATTGGTTGCTGACGCGTTGTAACTGCTGTATAAACTGTTCTAAAGACTCCCCCTTGTAGAAATAGCGCAGCTACCCGAGAAGCTACCCGAGAAGGGTAGTAATTGGTTGCTGACGCGTTGTAACTGCTGTATAAACTGTTCTAAAGACTCCCCCTTGTAGAGTCTCCCATTGACAATGATATATATATATACAGAGTCTCCCATTCTGGTCTGGCCTAAGTAGCGAGTGAAATTCTCAATTTTGTGTCTGTCTCTCTCTCTCTCTCTCTCTCTCTCTCTCTCTCTCTCTCTCTCTTCGGATCCTATTACGATTTTTTCCAAAAACAGCAACAACTATTTTCTTTAAATTTTGCATCCTCTCTATATAACTACATTAATACCTATCATTTTTTATTTGAAACATTCATCCAGGAACAGTAACGTTCTGAGGGAACAGTAACGTTCTGAGGGAACAGTAACGTTTCAGCATTCATCTAAAGTGTCACTTCAGTATATTATATAGTGCCAACATCTATATAATATTAATATACATTAGAAAATCGGTTAACCAACGGAAGTACGTCTTTATAGCAATAGTTATTGAGTTTTTTATTAAATTTTCTCGAAAACAACTATAACGATATCATTTAAACTTGGAACGCTAACCGCACAGATATAAACCTATTACTTTAATTTGTAACATTTTGTTTAATTGAATTGTAACAAGATTTAATTGAATAAAATAAACAATCTAAGTGGGGAATAACCTATTTGCCTGTTACAAAATGATTAACGATAAACGATGAGAAGGTTCCGGAGGTGAAAGGTGTAATTTTGAGTTTGCTACATGAGTTTATATAGCTAGATATGCTATACTCTGGGCTCTTGTGTTCCCTCTGGTCTTAATCTCGAAAAAAATTGATTAATCCACTTCATGCTAATGAGAAGAAGACAAAATAAAACATAAAGAGGCGAGGATCTTGGTTTCAATCGTCTCAGAATGTTAAGAAATTTATAGAATAATCTAGAATTACTGGGGATATTTAAATAGAACAAAGAGATAATATTAATTTATATGATTTCATCTACACAACATGGAGATCCACAAATAGTAATTACAAATAAAGTAAGATTAAAAATTTTTTACAGTTTGTTTAAAAGGGAAAACTTTCTTATCTTTAGGTTGATAAAATAGTAGCTATGAAAAATTGGCTTGTCTGTCTCAAAAGAATAAAGCTGATTTGTAAAATAGGATGGCATTATTCTCCGTTGGTCTGGACAAGTTTTATGCATTGCCAGTGATAAATGGCAAAGTGGTATGGGATTGAATGAATAAGTGAGGATGTTAGGGGCTGTCCCAAACACCTAACGTCGTCATAACGTATTCCGGCATATATTCGCTATTCACTGGAAGGAATGACGTCATTATTACTTAATGAAGCACGGCCATTTTTACTTTCTTTTCTGCAGCAACAGGAAGTATTGCGATCGTGACAATTCCTTTTTTAAAAGTAGTCTATATATATTGCTGCAATATGTGCTTTGATATCAATACAATATGAAATTGTAGAAACTTCGGCGACTGTAATATTGAACAAAAAAGAAACGGTTAATTCTAGTTAAATCTTAAAAGATACATTCTAACATAAATACTAATCTCAACTATTATTCTACAGACGTCAATAAGCTGTTTCAAGCTCCTAGCAAGAGCTACGAGAGTTGACAATAAAAAGCCAGCTATCTGAGTGCTTAAAATCAGAGAGTACCAGATAATTTTTGAAGAGAAAGTAAGTCGCAAATTAAACCTTGATGTTTTCACTAAGCTAGTCACACTAGCTAATCCATAGTTAGAAAAGCAAGAGTTCTTACTAGTCAGATCGCTCTTCAACTGACTCACATCAGCCATTATAAATTCATCACGCTGCTACTTTGTCACTCTACTCTCTATCCTCTGTTTACTCTACTCTCATCACTAAAGAAAACCGTAAAATATAAACAATGAATACTATGCCAGTTCCTGTGTTAATCATTTCATCATTCATCATTCTTTCCCACCACCCAATGCAAAAGGATGGCAGGCAAATCATCCTAAAGAATTAAATTTAATGAACTAACTATAAATTCTTAACTTTTAACTCTTAATAATAATTATACTTAGAGATCTTGTAATTGCTTTGCTGGAAATGACACTCAGTACACAGTTGAAGCTGCCTTATATTCTCCGAACTCTAAACTCTAACCGAAATTAAGTTAGGATAAGAGATAGGTGGGTAATGACTTTAAAACTTAGTTTTGATAATATATGTGTATAACTACTTCATACTTATTATTACAATTACTGAAAATTATTACATCAATTTCATTAATATTGTAATTAAAATCAGATGTACGTGATATTCTGCACACATTTGTTAGACAATTTCAGTAATTATATTCAAACACAACTAAATTTTTTATGGGTAAGTTACTAACTCGAACATTAACTTAATAATTCATTAAACAGTATTATATTTTATTGAAATATCTTAATTATTTTCTACTAATTCTGAAGAAAATTTTAAACAATTTTAATATAATTTCTAATTAGTACTAATGAAAACACCAAATCGAATGGTAAAGGAAAAATGGATGGAACACTAATCTCAGAAGAACACTTTTTGAACACTTTTTGTTCAATGTAAATGAAGTATTACTTTCTTTTTTTTTTAGAAAGACGCATAATTGCGGGAGATGGCCACTTATAAATACATACTGCTAAGGAAATCCTGAAATTTCAAGACAGAGTTCAAATTTCAAGTGAATATATATATATAATATATATGCTGGAAGAATTCGAAGTTTTAAGAAAATCTTTAGAGCCGCTTACGAGATAATTCCAAAATAACTAAATATTAAAATAAATAATATATAATAAAATATAAAATAAATATAAAATAATATAATAAATATAATAAAGATAATATAATACAATATAATATAATAAATATATAATATTATATTAAATATAATAAAGATAATATAATACAATATAATAAATATAATATAATAAAATATATAATAAAATGTACAATAAATAATATAAAATTCCAAAATAACTAGAGTTAAAAGTTAAGAATTTATAGTTAGTTCATTAAATTTAATTCTTTAGGATGCTTTTCCTGCCCCCCTTTTGCATTGGGCACTGGGAAAGATTGATGAATGATGAAATGATTAACACAGGAACTGACATAGTACACATAGTTTACATTTTACGGTTTTCTTTAGTGATGAAAGTAGAGTAACCAGAGGATAGAGAGTAGAATGACAGAGCGTAGAGTGATGATGTTTGCAGCGTGATGAATTTATAATGGCTGATGTGAGTCAGTTGAAGAGCGATATGACTAATAAGAACTGTTACTTGTTCTAACTGTGGATTAGCTAGTGTGGCTACTAGCTTAATGAAAACATCAAGGTTTATTTGCGACTTACTTTCTCTCTAAACCAATGCTTTTAATGTACCTTGTTATTATATAGATGTTCAAACCATACATTTTTAAGTGGCATTAATACAAGTCTGCCTATTATCTCCGACATTATTTTCCATCTATCTAAACGAATTAATCGATGAAATCGGTGATGATCTGTTTATATGAATGGTGGTCTGGTGGAAATTTGAATGTCTGCATACTTTTATATACGGATGATGCATTAATTGTTAATTGCGGACAAAGCAAAAATTTTACAAGAAATGATAAATAAACTCTTTAAGCATTTATTCAAAAAACTTTAGAATTAACTGTCAATTTAGATAAATAAAAAATTTCTTATGCGCAAAAAGAAAACTGGAAGACTGCAAAAAAAAAAAATGAGCGATGGAACTTTGGAGGAAAAAAGGTAGAAGTCGTTAAACAATATAAATACTTAGCTGTCTTCTTAATTCCATATCTTATCTCTGGATACTCACTTAAAAGAAAAGTTTAAGCCTTGCTAAATCAGAACCTAAATTTAATTTGGTCAAAAAATTATGTACGGTACTAATATTCCTATATAGACTTCCATTATAGATTATTTGACGCCACCTCACGTACGATTTTTATGTTACGGTGCCCAGTTATGGGGTTATATAAGATATGAATGTGTAGAACGGCTACGTAGATTTTTCTTTATTAAAAAATTATTTCAACTTCCAACTAAATACTGCTAATTATATAATACATTTAGAAGTAGATAGTAATAGTATTTACATTTATATATTACCTTGTAATTATATATTACAGTTACTTACAATTATTGAAATATAGATTTTCTAAAATTATTTCCCAAGACATTATAACTAAAAAAAAAAAATCTGATGTGAAACACTCACACAACTTTCTTTTACTCAAGTTCCCAAAATTATAATTGACAAATTTTATAGTTCCTGTACCAAATTTAATGAAATTCGACGAAAACTGAAAAAACTGTTCATTAAAAGCGCACTTCCGGTTTACGAATTTTCTTGAAACTTTAGCCATCTATTTATTTCTAATTAATTTTATTTAGATGATAGAATTGTATAATCAACTACAATAGCCCACTTTTGAGAAAAAAATAATCCCACCCCTCCCCCAAAAAGTGCCCTTAAATGAATTTTCCCAGAAAAATGTTTCATATAAAAGTTGTAGATCTTTGTATGTTTAGTTCATATAAGAAATGTCAAGAAAATCGTCGCAGCCATTTTTGAGAAAATCGCGAAAAAGTAAAAAAAAAAAAAAATCATTTAATTAAGTGGTAAAGTAAACGCACTTCTATCATCCGATTTTTTCAAACTGGGAATTTCAACAACATATTGAATTCTTGTTAACATTATTTAGATGACAGAATTGTCTAATAAACTGAAATAGCACTTTAGAAAAAGCCGAAATCCCAGCCCTCCCCCAAAAGTAACCCTTAAATGAATTTTTCCAGAGTAATGTTTCATATAAAAGTTGTAGCTCTTTGTGTGATATAGCAACTTTCAAAAAAAAAAATCATTCGAGCCATTTTTGAGAAAATCGCAAAAAAGTAAATGAAACTAGTAAAGTGGTACTTCCGGTTGAGAAATTTTGACAGATAACGTACTGTCAGATCCCATGGTGATACTTAATCGGAATCAATTTTCAAGTTTCTACGGGTTTTCTATTTTCAGCTATACTGTTCACATACATACACACACACTCACACAATTTGCTAAAAACCACTTTTTTGGACTCAGGGAACCTCAAAACAGATATTCCGATGAAATCTCTATATCGAAAATTTGACACGATTACAATACTTCCTCTTACCTAGAGTAAGAGTAAGTAATACATTTTGGTATAAACATTCGAAAAATTTATGTATGCAGTATAATATATGGTTAGAAGAACTTCATGATAGATCTGGTAGCCAAATATAAATAAATTAATAATTAAACTAGAGGACGATGATGCATATAAGTGTATTTGTTTAGTATAATTTAATCAAAATGGTAAAATTCTTCTCTTAACTAAACACTGTATTGTATTTATAATACTCTTGGAATTCCCGGTCAGTGGTTTGCTAAAAAACTGTCGTTTCGCCCATGTTGCAATGAGCCTTTTCAGGGTCGTTACACCTTGAAAGCTAATAAGAGCTCTACCAAAAAGTTCATTGTCTTATTGGCTTTCAAGGTGGTAACGACTCTGAAGAGGCTCATTGATTATGGGCGAAACGTCAGTTTTTACCAAACCACTGACGCGGTCTTAAGTAACCACTAACACGAAAACTTAAGTATTTTTCATGAAAATGGCTGCGGAAACCTAAAAGACTATATTGTAACTATTATACTATTGTATACATAAGGCATTAAGGTAGAAAGCATGGCTGATCCTCTAGAATCCTCCGAAAATCATTTATCCCAGAAAAATGTTATACATTAATAGGTACTTAAGTATGCATTTGTGACAGCTGGAGGATTCTATCAGTACAAAGTGATGCCATTTGGTATGAAAAACGCTTCAGCCACTTTTCAACGAATGGTACATAAACTAATTAATAAATACCATAAATGGTATCAATAATGCAAATATCAGAAAAATGTTTGGAGGCTTTTCCGAGAAAATCGCGAAAAAATTTGGAAAATTGCACTTTTGGATGGATTTTGACTAAAATCTTATTGTGACAGGTTGCAGTAACTAAATGGAATATCCCATATTTGTAACTAAGGGGATCTACATTAGACCTCTTAGTGTAGATTGAGGTCGGTGGATGGAGGCTCCCTCCTTCCCCCCTCTTATCAATCTAATCTAATCTAAATGGAATATCAAGTTTGAGCTATCTAGGATTTTTCCTTCTTTTTTTTAGATATTTTTTGTTTTATTTTATTTTTTTAATAATACAAAAAAAAGTTTTCCAGTTGGAGGCTGAAATTAAAAGAAATATTAGGTTGAGGAAAACGTCAGCGTTGACGAACTCCTAAAAAAAATATTTTTTCCACACAAGATGGACCATTTCACATTCTGAGAATCTCAAACAATGATTCCGATGAAAACTGAATATCGAAAAATTTGACACGATCATAATACATCCTCTTAGAGCAAAAGAGAAAGTCAAAGAAATGAAAAGGATTTCTGGGAATCAATTTTTACATTCTAGAGAAAAAAAATCCAAGGAAATTGTTATAAATTAAATTATGCAATCTATCAGATATATTTTTGGAATAATTTCCTTATTTCTACATAAGTGTTGATAGCTTTTACAAAAATACTGTTCGTGTCTCTTTTAACCCGTTTGCTTGATGTGTAATGCATGAAAGAATCGTCGCCCTGTGGAAGTTTGTAACCATAGTAACGCAGTGTTTGCGTCAATTATTTAAAAAAAAAAACAGTTGGAGTAGGTAGGCTGTAACTGTTGCTTTGTGCAATGTTAAACATGTGACAGGAATACACATACGGGGATAAGGATATAGTAAAACTGGAGGAAAATATATAAGAGTACATGAAGGAAAAAGAGAAGGTAAATTTAAAAGAGAGATAGAGTGAGAGAGAGAAAGAGAATTTATACATAGCCAGTCTCTAGAAAGTACCATGGTAGGTTTGAGCTGTGTTATTCATGCCCTAAAGGCCAACAAATAGTCACAAGATAGTCCAAGTAGATGGTTTGATAACAAGGAAAGAGTTACTACAATACTTGAACTATATTCACATAACATAAACAGAAAACACATTTCATATTGTATTTTGCACACTTTTATTTAAATCGCACCATTTCTAAGGATAAGAACGATTACTTTTCTTGAGGGCTATAACGTTTCATATAATGATTACTTTTTACTTTCACTTACTCCCAGTAAGAGGAAGTATTGTATCGTCCCAAATTTTCGATGTCGAGTTTTCACCGGAAATATCCGTTTTGAGGTCCCTTCTGTCAAAAAAAAGTGGTTTTATTGTGTGTGGCTGGTATGTGAACAGCATAGCTCGAAAACGAAAAAACGTAGAAAGGAAAAACGAACAGTTGATATTCCGTTTAGGTATCACCATGGGATCCGACAGTTGGTCATCTGTCAAAATTCCTCAACCGGAAGTACCACTTTATTAGTTTTTTTTTTGTTTTTTTTACTTTGTTGCGATTTTCTCAAAAATGGCTTCGACGATTTTCTTGAAATTTGGTATACCAACTACACATACTGTTACGTTTTTCTTGTTTTAATAGTGAATTTTAGGCAGCGAATAACGAAACTCTAGTTATAGCCAACATTTTACATTGAAAGGGGGGAGGCCACCAATTTCGGGTGAAATAATGAACTGGTTATTTGCATTTTGACTTGTACCTTCTTTTGTTTGTTTGGGTACTAATGGAGAGTTAAACTCCTGTTAGCGCTCTATTGTTCGTGGGAGTTTTGCGCACTTCACCAGGGCAACACTGGACGAATTTCATTAAATTTGGAACACAATTTTTAAAATTTGTCAATTATAATTTTGAGAACTGGTGTAAGAGAAAGTTGTGTGAGTGTTTCACACCAGATTTTTTTCTTCCTAGGAGACTAGCTCATTGTCCCAAGGCCAGCAATTCAACTGAGAAACTATGGGCGCCAATGACTAATTGTTGATGCGCCTTAAATAAAATAATATTAAAAAAAGGGCCAGTAAAAGAGTGAAGTAATGTGAGTGTTGCACACCAGATTCCAAGAGATTCCTCTTTCAGAGTAAAAGAAAGTAAAAAATGTGGACCCGAAAAAAAGAAGTAGAAATGTTATTGAAATCATTAAGCTGATAATTAGTCAATTATTTTATAGATAATATCATCAAATATTCACCTGTTAATTAGATAAGTTTAATAAGAAATTCTTTATTGTTAATTAATTAATTATTTAAATTCCCTTAGGGGATGAGTTTGGTATATATATATATTTGTAGAGGTGAAGGAAATGTGTTGCTGAACATAAAGTTTGGTTTGGGATATCTAATCTAGATGGGGGTTAGGTAACTAGTGGGTTACTTCCAACGCTACAGATTGTCCTCATTAGGGCCGTTTCTATCCCCTGAAGCAAACCACTATGATAGGTCTATCGCTTCAGTTCACTTCAAGCCGCCCTACATGCTATTTCCACCCTCTCATCTAAAAACTACTAACCAAACAACAACAACAACAACAACAAGAACCTAACAACACTAAACAATACGGTTCGTTCTAACACGGCTAATACTAGTAAACTTCACAGCTGGTTGTTAATGCCATTTCTTCCCAAATAAAATAGTTTATTTGTTGAACTAAATAATTATTCATCCGATTTTTCTTCTTTTTTTAAAAATTCTTTGTTAATTTAAAAAAATTTGGTGTGAAACTCTTACATGACTTTATCCTACTCTTGTTGGTGCAATCATATTATATAAAGTGACAAATTTTCATTAAAGTCAAATTTCACATCAATATAGAGGTGGTGGAGGGGATAAGTAACTACTTACTAATCTTAGCAATTAATTAATGATTATATTGTGACCCAGTAGAGCGCATCACTAACTACTCTATATATAATTTAAAATTTGACTCCACAAATTTTGCACATCTATCCAAAAATCGATTTGGGGGGGGGATGTTTCAAAATGTAGTACGTTAATGATTTTATGCAGATAGCATACCAAGTTTAAAGAAAATCATTACAGATGTAATGGAATCGTTTGATGTGTGATTCCTGGAGTAGCAGATGTCTTGAAGAGGGCGGAAGTTAGTTTGAGAGATTTGGAAGTTAGTGCTCGAATTATTAAACGGTTTTTTATATAAAAATAAACTGTATTTTAACAATAATTTAAACGTGATAAATGGTAACTAATAACTATAATAAAATACTTAATAATAAATAGAAGATAAATAACTGATAATTTAGAATGGTTAAAATAACGAACTAAAGTGCACAACTACGAGAATGATAAGTTGAATATAACTGTGAATTGCCGCTCGTGTATAGTTTGGTCGTAGATGATATAATAATCATTCGTCGTATATCATAGAGTTTATATATACTGTTGTTCACACTCACACCAAGACATCTGTCTTAGTGTGCGGCCTTGTGCGACCTTCGTAGTTTGCTGACCTTATTTAGTGGCCATACTTATCGCGGTGCCTGCCTTTTGATGTGAGAATTGATGAAAAGGCTTTGTTGTTTGTTTGGTTGACCGCGGCTGTCGGCGGCCAACAGTGTCACTGTTTTCACCTTCTGTAAATTATTTCTTTGGTGTACTTTGCCGATGTCAATGACTTTGCCATGTAATGGCAAAGTCATTGACACAGACATCTTTGAGAATATTATAGTAATAATTATAACATGAGTTAATTATTATAACGACTTTTTTTAATGCACATGTCTCTCAGGCTGCCAGTCATGGATAGCTTCACAGCATTCCATCCTTACGGATTAGCACATCTTGGTTATCAGCAATCCAAGAAGCTCATTGGAAGTCCGGACAGGGCAATTTAGTGAGATTTTGCTGTGTCTTTCACAGAATTCTCTCAGGCATCTGGTTGGATCCCTTACTGGACATTTTGGTTTAAGGAGACGTCTCTACGTTATAGGGCTCATGCCGGATCCATTTTGTTGTAGAGTCTGTGAGAAAGAGGAGGAAACACCCATCCAACCTATAGGTAGATTGTTTGGGTTGTGAGGAAATTAGGTTCAGGACCTTTGGTTGTGAACAGGATGTCTGTGGAAGAGCTTAGGCTATTTCCCTTTAAGGTTATTGTCCAATTTGTTCGGACTGCGGTGAATCTTAGATGGATTAGATCCGGGCCTGGATATTTGTTCTAGACCCGGTTCGTTGCTGGTTTTCTCAGTGTAGCTATATGGGCCCAAGGGGGCTTTGGATAGCGTCGTATTTGGTCCCTCCCCACACACACACAAATAATAACAATAATGACTTTTTTAATCGTAAATTCTTTCGTTAGAAATTTTTTAAGACTTTAATAAAAAAACTGTTTTTTTGGCTATATGTTTTAGCATTTGTACATATTCTTCAGTAGCTTGTTTTACTATACAAGATATTTGTTTTAGTACATTTTTTATTGTGGTTATATTACTTGCAAATATTATGAACTGTAAATAATGTTAAAAATATGTAGGGACAGAATGTAATAAGCCTTATATAATCTTCTATATATCTTCTTATATAATTCCTAATGCTTTTTCGAATTCAGTTTTCAATAGATTTCTCTTTACTTTCATTTTTTGGAAGTTATAAAAAGCTGAACCATTAGGATTTCTTCTATTGCAATTTCTTAAAAAGAAAATAAAGCAACTAAATATATAATATATATATATAAATCAATTTTTTATGAAAATCTGTGCAATAGAATTGATTGAGTTGCATTGGATTGTAGATTATTGTAGAGGATTATCGCACTGCGACCTGAAAGGTTTTTCAGTGCACTGCCGGCCTTCAAGCAGTTTTCTCTAGCTACAGACAACACTGCTCATCACCGTACTGTGAGTTGTAGAGGCTTCTAGGAAGAGAAAATCTAAGGGCAACAGCTTAGTTACGAACCCGGGACCTTCGCGGGACCAGCGTGCTACCACTGAGCTAATCCCTTCCTGAGCTTACGCCAATTAACTAGGGACGGAGACTATGTTTGTCCATGTCTGTAGAGGGTAGTGTATATGTATAGTGCAAGCTTATGGTCTACTGTTCTGACGAAATGCATTTGCCATTTTTTTTAATATACAAGATATGTGTTTTAGTACATTTTTGAAGTTATTTTACGTCATGCCCTATTTGTTGTAGTCAAATTATTTGGAAATATTATGAAATGTAAAAGTAATGTTAGAAATATGTAGGGATTTCTTCTATTACAGTTTCTTACTAAAGGGTTCTTATAAAGAAGATTAAGTAACTAAATATTAAAAAAAATAATCCGATATTTATGAAAATCTGTGCAACACATTTGAGTGAGTTGGATTAAATTGAGTTGCAGTGTTCCACATCAGATTTTTTTTTTATATATATATGTTACGATTTCTCAAAACTTTTCTGTAGAAACTCAATTTCGAATTTTAGCATGATTGCGATGTTTCTACTTATATAACAGTAGTAGGAAGTGTAGCGGAATTTTTATACGTCGAGGATGGAGAGAATTACAAACTAGAAACTTACTTATACTACACCTGTAAATGTTATACTACACTTAAACGTTGATGTAAATGTTGATGTTAACTCGTAGATTTGTGATGGAATTGTGTCTACTGTAGACTTCTTTGTGAGCATGAACTACCGAAGAGGGAGGCGGGAGTTTGGGCGGAGTGTTCCCCGAATTCATGACTATTCCAGCGGTTAATGTATGGGCGTGTCGATAATAACGATAAGCGACGTTAACCTACTGTCTTGTAGGTTTGAAAACGCAATTGCAGAAACCTTGTGATAAGACGGTCGTCACTTCATTCCCCATCTCTGAAAAAACATTTCCGTTAGGGGAAAAAATCTGAGAAGTCAAAAGATAGAAAGCGGCTTGATGTGAAAAAAAGCTTGGAATTGCAGATACTTTGATAATTAGGTGAAACCGCTTGATGTGTCAAGCCTCGAATCAAGCCAGCAAATTTGCCACACATAAATAGAACTCATTAGTTTCTTCAATGCCAACCGTAGCAAGCCTATCATTGTGCCTTGAAGAGTATTTTAACTACAAATTACCTCATTTGCCAGGTCCACTCATACATGCTAGCGAATGAGCTTTTGTAACAGCAACCAAAGAGAGTAAAGAGAAGAGAAACGAACCCAACCCACTCTCTCGGACTGGAGTAGGAGAAACTGTATAAATAAGCGACGGACTGTCCACGGGGTTTTAGTTCAATACAGTTCAATATAGTTCACTATAGTTCATCATCTCGCCAGTCGCTTCGTGTCATTTTCATACCACTCTACCTTAACCAATCTCTATTGTAAAGTCCTGGCAGACTGTATCTCATTATTATTATACATAGTTAACCAGTGTTAATCCAGTCTTCTTAATTCATCAACCAGACCTAAATTCTCTCCACCTGACACAACCATTATACCTTTCAACTTGGTCAGCGAATCTTCCACTTAGAAGCTGTCTATAGCTCTCCCAAGAAAGTAGAAGGATCTGGAGTAATATTGGAACCTAAGTAGGAGTCACTGATCTACTTTGAAGAATAATCAAGTCGCCAGATAAAGCTAGTTGAGCAAATAAATCTCCAGATTTAACGTGTATCATTCTAGGTCATGCTACCATTCTGCATCACTTACCAACATCATCAATCTTGTCTCAGCCTCTCTACCTTCACCCTCGACCTTCTATTTATTCTCCACTCCTCACAAATTACGTTAAAATATAATAATAATATATGTAAAGGTTTGTAGTGAGTTTGAATATTCATTTTAAACACCTATATAACTCCTATTTACTATTATCGAAATAGAAAATCTTCCATCGAGATTTGTTACAGAAGTAATCAATTAAATTATGCATATGCTTAAACAATATTATACTGTATTGAATAATTTATCAATGTAAATCAAGTTAACAGCTACAGATAGATTAATATATGCAAGACATATAATAGTTTGACAATTATATAATAATTAAATAGCATTTAGTAACTATCAAGTAGTATTGACCAATAAACCACCATTAATGTAATGTTCAATTATGTTTGTATTGATGTAAACAGTTGTTTGCTTTAATTACTTTAAGATCCTGTTCATAATAATTATGTAAAATAAATATCATTATATTGTGGTTAGCTGATTCAATATAATTGGTTTAGATTTATCACTTACATTACTTGCTAGCTCTGTCCATTGATAGTTTATTTAATTACATAAAAATCTGACACGAAACTTTCACACAAATTACACTCACTTCTATTGACAAAAATTAATTTAAAGTAATTTGAACATTGGAAAATAATAGAATCAATTGTTTAGTGCCGCCGGTTTGTTAAATTTATTTTATTAACTTCAGGTCCAAACATATTATAGGCTATTATACCAATTTAAATTGAGTTATAAATAAAACAACAAGACTTTAAATGTGAATTTAATTCAACTTGTTTATTTAAACATGAACTAACTATGTATCTAATTAAATTAAAAGTAAAATTAAATCTTGAATTTCGCTAACTACAATTCATGTGAGGTAACACAATAAATAACAATACAATGTAGAATTAACAGCCATTCATTTGTTAGAACTTTGGAGAATATTTAGTTTATTAATGAAATACCGAAAGTTATTTATTCCATTTTTACATTTAAAGTTAGTATGGTGTTGTTCTCTTGCTGCTGTCAGGAAAAGTATTGCGATCGGGTCAAAATTTTCGAAATTGAGTTTATATAAATTACCGAAAATACATTCTTAGAAAAACGAAAATAATGATATTAGCGAACGGTCTGTACATGTGTGTGTGTGTATGTATTTGAGTGTGGTGTGAATAAAGGATCTTAATAATCTGGTGGGAAACATTCACTCGAATTTCTCTAATCGCAGTTATAGCATCCATTGTTCATAATCATTTTAAGTGATTACATTATTGTCCACAAGACAGCATCAACAACCTTTGAATATAACCAATAAAATTTTGAATGTTTTCTTTACAGATTCCTTTAGATTGTTACAGGGGATTATTGTACTGTGACTTGAAAGAGCTATCCATCTCAGTGCACTGCCGGCCTCCGAGCAGAGTTCTCTAGATACACACAACACTGCTCATCACCGGACAGTGAGCTGTAGAGGCTCCTAGGAAGAGAAAATCTAAGATCAGCACGCTGGATTCAAACGCGGGACCTCCGCATTGCTAAGCCCAGCGCGCTACTACCACTGAGCTAATTTAACTAGAGACGGGGACCCTAGTTTGTGTACTGTGTTTGTCCATGTCTGTAGAGGGTAATGTATACTGCAAGTGTATTGTGTACTGTTCTGACGAAATGCATGGCGTACTGGAGGTCGCAATTCCCCAAGCAAACTGTAAGCAGATACTCCTTGCGAGCTCACAAATTAGAACACCTTAAAAATGATTTGCCCACTAAAATTAACCCAAATAAAAGTGATAGGTACATTTATATAATTAGGGGAGTGTGAAGTTGTTCGCGTCCGAGATTTTTCTCACATGCACCACTGGATATCCAACTAAATGAACAACATCAGTCGCCAGCACAGCCTTTTTATACTTTGCCGCACAAGGTAGAATGGCTGAATAGACGAAGTCATAGCGTAGGAAAAAATAAATAAAAAAATAAATAAATTTATATAACTGTGCAGTTAATGTTTCGAAGTTTAACAAAAAACATTGTAGCTATTATCGGGAAAAAATTCAAGTACTTAATCTTCATTTTATTCTACTGTTTCATAGAAGTCTTCGATATGGTTACTTTTGATGCCGCAGATGTGCGTTATAATTTTGGGTCCAATGACACATAAGAGACATTTATGATTCATATACATATTTACATAGCACTTTCATCAAATAAGATTGCATATAGTGAAAGAAATTTATATGGGTTTTGGGGAAAATACTTATTAGAAATTAAAATTTAAGGCTAATTATAATGAGTTTATGAAGGAGAGAAAATGGTTTGTATAGATAAATAAACTAGAAGTATGGGTGAACACTGTATAATCGAAAAGTAGCACAAACTGCCTGGACTTGACACTAAAATATATAGAATGGTAGTGAGAAGTAAAGGGAAAGGTTGATGACGCGTAATGACTGCTGTATGAACTCTGCTATAAGACTCACCGAATACTCTCCTGCTGTCGCTGTATTTAAGCAGTTTCTCCCACTCTAGTCTAGCCTAAACTAGTGAGTAAGACTATCTCTCTCTCTCTCTCTCTCTCTCTGCTTGGATCCCTCTCTTGATCCTATTACATCATTAATATAATGGGTGTGTGAAGAAAAGAAAATGGTTTGGTTTAGATGAATAAACTAGAAGTGAAGTTTAACACTGTATAATATAAAAGCAACACTGACTGCCTGGAATTTACGCTAAAATATATAGAATGATAGTGAGAGGTAAAGAGAAAGGTTGATGACGCGTAATGACTGCTGTATGAACTCTGCTATAAGACTCCCTGAATACTCTCCAGTCGCTGTATTTAAGCAGTTTCTCCCACTCTAGTCCGAGAAAGTGGTCCTGTCATTTTTGTCTCTCTCTCTCTCTCTCTCTCTCTCTCTCTCTCTGCTATGGATCCCTCTCTTTGGATCCTATGCACTAATGAAGAACGTTATTGAAGATACTGAAATGAAGCATTTTTATATTTGACATATTGTTTGTCTAATTAAGATATAATATTTTGACATCTGACCCCCCCCATTCTGTGCGGACTAAAAACGTTGGATATCGGCCAGTGCTGAGCCCAAAATTGCAGATATCCGCATGTCTCAAATACTAAACTCACATACCACAAGGTTGGCCCTCCCTTAAGGGTTTTTATAATAATGTTATTTTATTAATAATAATTACAGAAATTGATAAAAAAATTAAAATTTTACGTTTTTTTAATTGTGAGATATTTAACAACTGTAAAGAAAAGAAAAAAACGACTTGTTTAAAAAAAAAAGAAAAACAATTAATTAAAAAAAACTATGTAAAATCTAGCATACAATTTTACAATGTTGTATTTAAATAAAATAAAAAATAAAAAATATTAATTATTTTTACTGAAAATAACGATCTCTCACTCCCTCGCTCTTATTCATTTGCTATATTTTTCTGTGCGGAATTTGCTACCATAATCAAGTGTTAGAAAGTTAATTTGTCGTTCAAAAGTACAATTTTGTTGTTATTTTGTTACATTTTCCTCGTATATAATTACAGTTGGAGTATTTTTTTTAGAGCAGTTTAATATTTACCATTTTTATTTTTCATTTCCAATCCAGGAAACTTTAAGAAGATACGGTGAATATTTTGGGCTAGCTTGGAAATGATCTGAATAAGAAAAGAGAATATCAAATTGTTGCAATTGTTGGCCGGTAGAAGTGATAAGGTGTATCTAATTGTTAGCTTATCGACCAGGAAGTTTTTAAAGTGTTTTTTTTACCAAAAAACCGACATTTCGGCAAACCATCTCAGTTTACCATCATCAGGGGCTCTCTTAAAGTAAGAGAAGTTTGGAAAACTTGTTATAACATCTTCGTTATGTCTATAGTTATATTGATAATTATAGACATAACCAAAGATGTTATAACAAGTTTTTCAAACTTCTCTTATTTTACCAGAGCCCCTGAAGATGGCAAACAATATTTGCCGAAACGTCGGTTTTTAAATAAAAAACACTTCAAATTTATTTATTTATTTCTTTTTTGGAAACTTCCGGGTCGATAAGCCAACAATTTAATACACCAGAAAAGAGAATAGCTATATCACCCGTGAATGATGAGCTAAATATGTACATAGTTTGGGAAGATGGTTTAGGTCAACATTATATATTAGAAAAAAAAGTGGACCGAGAATGCTTCCTTGGTGGAACCCCACTGTCTCAAGATATTTTCTTGACGTACGTGATAATACCGATCGGTCAATTGAGATTTTATGATTAAATAATAGATAAAGATTTTGAGCTTATGCAACAAACTTGAGTGCCAGACATGATCAAAAGTTTGCCGAGAAAATCACCCGAACAATACTGTTTTCGCCTTGTACAAGAGAAGTGCTAACTCTAGTAATGTAAATTAATTAAAAAAAAAAAAAAAGAAAATAAAAGATGAAATGATCGTAAAAGTTTTGTAATAATTAAAAACAATTGAGTTTGCACTCGTTATAAATAATATTTAAAAGTTCCTTTACTGAACATAATACTTGCCGAGTTTTAGTAATAGGCAGTTTTTAAAAAGCACGTAGTTCGTAACTAATTTAGTGGCCAGATAAAATATTCCAACGGGTCGATGATTTTGTCGCGTGGCGCAGAATCGTAAATCGCTGTGGGAGTGACGGGTACAGTGACTGAACTAGAAAGAAAACCTCTTGTTTGTTGGGAAAGGGGGTTGGTGTAAAGGGTCTCCCCTAGATATTATGTACACCCTCCCATACCGCTGGTTGTAAAGTCGGCTTATGCTTCCCACACTTCATCTATACTATAACAACCCAACTGCTAATTCAAACTTTTTGAATGTCATAGTCTATTCCATATTTTTTTTTGAATACAGACTTGCCCATTACTAAGTCTATAGTAGCACCTTTTTTTTTTCTTTTTTTTTTTTTTTTTCTACAGTTATTTCTATATCCTCTCAACTGTAACTTATAACGATGAGCATTAAATTATTTATATCTGGAACTTTATTAATCGATAACCAATAGAAAATACGGAGAATGTGTGACACTACAGAAATCAAGTTATTAATTCTTAATTATAGTACTTGCTTTTTTACTTTTTTTGGTACTGAGTAACTAGACACAATAGATAAGCACTTTTTACTTTCTTTTATTGAGTAAGAGAAAAAGTATGGAATGTCAAATCTGAAATATATCATATATCATATCAGAAATATATATTTTTTTTATGGAAATAAATCAGGTCATGGGGCCAATCAAGCAGTATCTTCACCCCTCCCATATAACAGATTCCCCATACTATCCTTTATGCTCCGAACAGTATAATACTGCAAGATTATCATCACCTGTGTTATACGATAGTCTTCCGCTCTCAAGATACAAGTACGGGAAATTAATTATGTCTGTAGCCAGTAAAGGACCCCCTCAAAGAAGATTGGTCAGTTTCGAATAGGGTTTGTAACTTTACCAACTTTTTCATTTACCGATAATTCGGTAAATGAAAATTAAAATACCGGTAAATTTTTTTCCTGAAAAATAAAAAAATTAAGGTGATAAAAAATATAAGTAATTTTGATTTCCATTTCACATTTTTTATTTCAAAGATATAGAGTATAAAAACTATAAAAATTAAAGTGTTATTCTAAAACAAACTATAATAATAACTTTTAGAAACAAAAATAAAATAATATAAAAAAATATAAATAAAACAGAAGTAATATATAATACGTAGTACCTAATACCATTTTATTGATTACTATTTTTTAAAAAACAACTTCTCAAGAAATTTAAATTATATAAAGTCTTATCTCTTGATTTTGATATAATTTTTGTAAAAAATAATCCAGATCCCGAGAATACCCTTTCTGATTCAACACTTGTTGGACGAATGGTCATTAAATAATCAAATACTACTTGAATATACTTCCCCCTACTCTATACTTCTTGGCGGAAGTACTCTAATTCTTTAAAAGTTTAAATTAAAATTAAACAAAAAAAATATCTCACATAAAATTAATAATTAGTTATATTGTTGCTTACACTTAACTGTTTTTTTACTTTCTCTTACTCCTAAGTAAGAGGAAGTATTGTAACCGTGTCAAATTTTCGATATCGAGTTTTCACCGGAAAAATCCGTTTTGAAGTCCCCTGAGTCGAAAAAAGTGGTTTTTAGCAAATGGTCTGTGTGTGTGTGTGTGTGAAAAGCATAGCTCAAAAATGAAAAACCGTAGAAAGTTGAAACTTGATATTCCGTTTAGGTATCACCATGGGATCTGACACCACGTTATCTGTCAAAATTCCTCAACCGGAAGTACCACTTTACTAGTTGGATTTTTTACTTTTTTGCTATTTTCTCAAAAATGGCTCCGACGATTTTCTTTAAACTTGAAATATCATACACATATTCAAAGAGCTACAACTTTTATTTGAAACATTTCTCCAGGAAAATGCAATGAAGGGCACTTTTGGGGGAGGGGTTGAATTAGGTTTCCATGTAAAGTGCTATTTCAGTTTATTAGACAGTTCTGTCATCTAAATAATGTTAATTAGAATTAAATATGTTGTTGAAATTCCGAGTTTGAAAAAAAATTGGATAACCGGAAGTGCGTTTACTTTACCACTTTATTAAATGATTTATTCTCTTTTTCGCAATTTTCTCAAAAATGGCTTCGACGATTTTTTTGAAACTTCATATATAAATTAAACATGCAAAGATCTACATCTTTTATTTAAAACATTTCTTTGGGAAAATTCTTTTAAGGGCACTTTTAGGGTAGGGGTGGGGTTATGTTTTTCTCTAAAGTGCTATCATAGTTGATTATACAATTGTATCATCCAAACATAATTAATTAGAAATAAATAGATGGCTGAAATTCAGTTTCAAGAAAATTAGTAAACCGGAAGGGCGCTTTTACTATACAGTTTTTTCAGTTTTCGACGAATTTCATCCAAATTTGGTACACAGACAATGAAATTTTTGTCAATTATAATTTTGAGAACTGGAGTAAGAGAAAGTTGTATCTATAAACACAATATTTTCTACATATAAATTTCTAGTATGTATTTTTCATTTACCGAATTACCGGTAAATTTACCGAACTTTTTTTTTTGTTAATTCATTGGTTAACCGGTAAATCGGTATACAATCCCCTAGTTTCGAATAACTATCTACAAAACTTTACTGAAATCACCGACTGTCTAAGCACCATAAATATACTTGTTGATTTTTGTGGTTGTTTTTGTTTTAGGTGCATATAGATATTCCATTTTGAAAAATATTACTCTCTCTTGATATACTACCAAGAAAAAAAAAATTAAAATCTTTTGAGAGTATTAAAAAAAAATTTTTGGTGTGAAACTGTCAACACGATTTAATTAAATACAATATAATTAACAAACTTTATTTAAAATTGCAATGCTTTACGGAACCATTTATTTGGGCTAGCCATAAAACAAAAATGGTGGTTATTTAAATCAAACCTCGAAAACTTCCAAGACAAAAAATACTTCCGGTCTTGAATCAAATGTGGAATTGTAGCAATGCTTTCTAATGTATTCATATTATAATATCACAAAAATTGTACAGAAACGGTAATTTAAACGTATAAGTGTAACGTTATTAACCTCGCAGAACCACTAAAAATCAAATATACCTAGAAAGTGTTTCAAATAAACGTGACAGGAATTTACATGGGTAGGTAGTATAAAAGATTTAAAGTCGTTGAACTGTTTTCGAGTGAATGATCAAAAAATTGTATAATAGCAATAAAAAATACAAATAAAAATAGATACAAACAAAAAATAAAAGAAATGATAAAATAAAAAATGAGTGAATTTTTTTTTTAACATTTTTATTGATTTTTACAACTGCACAATTTACATGCAACAAGTAAAATAGATAACTTACGAATTATGTGTGCACTGGCTGGAGCCCGCGGCACGCGACCGTAATCCGGCGATGGCAGCCGTAATAAACCACTAAGAATGGCGTCTCAGAGCTGTCCTACAAGACAGCCCATTAGAAAGCAGATGATCGCGAGGCCATCGACGCTTCAGTCGTCGTGATGGGTTAGAGGGGAGAGTTGTGATTGAAAGCGCTTAGATAAGTGGAGTTGAATGAGAGGATAGTAGGGGGGAATGAAACTTTAGATAACAGGACTTGGTTATCGCAGAAACAAAGGGAATTTTTAGGTCGTTATGGATAGTGTGATTGGAAACGTAGAAGGGAGCATTGACTATGGTGCGAAGGATTTTGGACTGTAGGGATTGAATGCGTTAAAGGTTTGAATGTCTGGCTGACTCATATACTTCGATTCCGTAAGCTCAAGTAGGGGCTAATAGAGAATAATATAGTAGTCGTTTGTTATGTAATGTAAGTTTCGAACGTATGTCTAGAAGTTTTTTTAGTATTTTGTATCTGTTATTCAGTTCAGTTCTTTTTAGTCGAGTTGTCGAGTCCAGGTTAGTCGTTTGTCAAGATTGAGACCAAGGTAAACGAACTTTTGTGACGAAAGGTAAAGGAATGTGGTTGAAATATAAAGGAGGAAGGGTTTTTCGATTTAATGTGAAGACTATGTAATTAGATTTGAGTTGATTCACCTTTATTCTCCACTTTCGGAGCCAGGGTTCACGGATATTGAGATGGGATTGAAGATGTCTAGCTGACATGACAGGATCTTTACGAAGGGATAGGATGGCCCTCTCGTCGGCGAAGGTGAAGGTGACAGTATCAGAACGTAGTGGGAGATCAGCAGTATATACTGTATAAAGAAGGGAGGCGAGTATGCTTCCTTGTGGAACGGCAGCGTGAATAGGAAATATGGGAGAAAATGAGGTTCCTTGGACAACCATAAAATGGCGATCGGCAAGATATGATTTGAGGATGAGGTAATAAATGGAAGGAAGGATGCCCTTAAGTTTCCACAATAAACCCGGATGCTATACCCGATCAAATGCTTGAGAGATGTCCAGGAAGGCTTCCGAGCAGTATTGAGCTTGCCACTCGTATCTAACAAAGTCCTGTACAAAACAAAACGCTCAGAGCTCATAGCGCGATTCACAGATTCCTCCAAACTAACCAGTTTTATTGTTTTGCAAAAGCGCCGAGAATTGAGAATCCCAACCTGACAAATTATCAAGGGAAAAAAATCAGAAGTCAAGAAGTACTTTAGGGCCAAATTAGACCATTCTTTGAACCAAAATATATTTTTTGCTTACAATTTCGCAGCCTACAATTTTGGAAAAATGATTATCGATGACAAACAAGATCTTTAAACACAATTTTTTAATTGGAATAGCGCAAAGTGTAAATGTAAACCAGATCTAACCCAGTTTCAATATTAAAAATATAAGAAGGAGCGGTGGAAGGGTAGTGCAAACAACTTTTTGAGGAAATACCTCTGCAACTGTTCTAAAATCTCAAAACGTTGGTAGTCTCAGACTTGAGCAGCGTAAAAGATTATAGAACGTAACATTACGATAGTGTGTATACGATATACATGATGTTTGGCCTTTAGAGGGACTTCATTTAGTGAAAGAAAATGATTCCACACACTCTCTTTAAGCCCAATTTTGCTACTGAAACTCTATCTATAAAGTGGTGCGTATAGGAAAGACGGGATGACAACGTTATACCGAGATACTTGTAGTCTACCCCCTTTTCTAAAAAAACTACTACTTTTGTCTCTTTAAATTAACATTTAAATGCCATTGCTGACAGTATTTTAACAAGAATGTTAATGTTTTGAGGTTATAAATATATATCTGAATAGACATTGAAGGCCGCCTTTGCCTCAACCAGCAAAGCTTGCTTTTTTGGGGGAAAAATATTAGATATAAAAGTGATATGTTTAATCTGTGCAGTTAACACAAACAAAAGATAATCATTATAGCCGTTTACGAAAACAGTTCCAAAAAACACAAAGACAAGTACTGCAAAGTTCACCACTTCCGGTTAATCAATTTTCTTCAAATTTGGAATCCCACCACCACATCTGCTAATAAGGTTTTGGTTTCAAAATGCATCAACCGGAAGTGTGACTATATATAAATAATAATTCGGGTGCCTAATGGCGCGGGACCTAAGCCTATGTGGCCTTTATCCCCCCGAGACCCCCCTATCCCCTTAATGAATCTCCCCCGGTAGCTTACCGGTTAGTCTACAGTATCCCAAGATATCCCGAAACTCCAGCTCGCGCAGACAATCATGCGAGAGTGATGCCCTCCCAAAAACACGAAACCTAGTTCCAGCGAAACGAGGACACTGACAAAGGTAGTGGTACACCGTTTCCCTGACTCTGTCGTCACAGTTCTGACAAATGGGACTAGACGTCCACCCTATATTAAACAAGTGGTTGGACACCCAAGTGTGTCCAGTCACTATCCCTATCAGGGTCCTCAAACCCGTCCAACTAAGGGACAGAAGATACTCCGAAGTTCCCTGCCTACTTGTCTTTATAAATCTTTTGGCTTGGAGGCACCTCTGCGTGTCCCCCCAGCGTTTCTCCAAAACTTTCGTCTCCCAAAGTCCTAACCTGTTTGTCACGAAACGTCTTTGTGACAGCCAGGGCTGGTTCAGGACCGCAAAATGGTTGAGATGATCCCTCCCTAGCCAACTGGTCTGCCCTCTCAATTCCCCTCTATTCCCGCGTGTCCGGGTATCCAATAGAGGCGCACCGTACCCCTCCGAGCTAAAGCATTGAGCTTCCTCCGACATTCTCCCACTAATTTCGAACTCCACCAAGGCTTACTCAAAGCCCTTAGTGCGGCCTGGCTATCCGAGAAAATCCGCACTTCCTTGAACTCTCCCTGCCACTCCCCCACCAGGTGGCAGCATTCAATAATGCCCACCACCTCTGCCTGAAAGACCGTGGCCAACCCACCCAAGGCCACCGAACTCCCTCTATCCAACTCCTGAAACCATGCTCCCGCCCCCGACAGGCCAGTGCCCTCCTGCCTAGAGCCATCTGAAAAGCAGCGAATAATACCGCTGCCCGACTCCGTTGGCCTCGTGAGGTTACCATCCCCTATACTACTAATGGTAATCTCATAATCTCTCTCAAATCCCCATTTCTTGCTCGTCTCATCAAGCTTGGATAGCAGAAATCGGTTCACACGCCAAATTTCGTCCTCGATCCTAGTGTGTTCCCCCCGAAAGGTTCTCACCCATTCTCCCTTGCACCTCATTCTGAGGTACCTTTCATTGCCTCCCCCGTTACCGCGTACTGAACAGGGGTTAGCCCCAACAGCATCTCTAATGCCACCGTCGGTGTCGTTCTCATCGCGCCAGTAATAGCCAAACAGGCCATGCGCTGTACTATTAGTGTGACTATTATTGAATCGTGTTTTTTTTTTTCTACTTATTTATGAATTTCTCGGAGAAGGCTTCAACGCCTTCTCGATTCCACGCCAAACTGATTCAGTTTTTTTTTCTTTCAGAATGTCCATGGAATTTAAAAGAAAAAAAAAAAAATTCTAACTCCAGTTTTCAAAAATAAATTTAGCCGTGGAATTTATAAATTGTAAGCTATTCAAACAAAAACATAATTTTTTTTTCCTTAAAAATCGGTATGATACATCACACATTTTCTCTGACGCAATTATTGTTGAAAATACATACATACGTAAGGGGAATGAAATGATAACAGTGGAAATGAAAATGTTGTATAATTCAACTTTTCGAAGCAATTATCTACATTAACAAACGTAAAACATCAAAATCCATTTTCCAAGTATTTACACACATGAACTAAAAGCAAATATTTATTTATATATATGTATATATATAAAACCTTTTATTTAATTTATTTATTTATTTAAGGCGTCTCAACATCTGTGGTCATTTGCGCCCGGAGCTTTCAGTGCACTGCCGGCCTCCGGACAGTGTTCTCCCGTTACAGACAACACTGTCCATCACCGGACAGTGAGCTGTAGGGGCTCCTAGGAAGAGAAAATCTAAGGGTAGCACAGCTGGATTCGAACCCGTGATCTCCGCGTTACTATAAAACCTTTAATCTCCTGTCTAAATAGTACAGTGTATGCATGTATGTATGTAACTGAGTATTAGCGTATAATACCAAATTATAGTGGATTGTTGAGATTTTATACTAATTGGTTAAATCAGCTGATTTATTTTTACTAATGAAAAAATATTTATTTACTAATATGTACTATAACACACTCCCAGAATAAATATCCCGGGGGGGTGTGGGGAACTAGGATTCGTGATTCTGCAAATAAAATACACCCAGTAAATGTCAAAGCACCTTAGTAAAATGTTACATATATTCTGAAAAGCATATACAGTAAATGGTTGCTATGACCAATCTGTTCGCTCAGGGAGTGACACAGATTGTCAATCGTCGCTCGTCGAGTAGAGTGGCCTGGCCCTCTTGCCTAGCGCACACTACTTATCGGTGATCGTTGTACGAACAAACGGCCTGGCTCTCCTCCCTAGCGCAGATGTCTTGAAACGGTGATCGCTGGATGAGTAAACGGCCTGGCTCTCTTGCCTAGCGCAGATGCTCTGAGAAGTTAGTTAAGGGCCTGTCTAGCTAGCGCCAAAACTATTAGAAGAGTTTCTAATCGCTGAGTACTTCTCTCTCTCTGATTATTCTGGTCGTGGATGGCCCCTTATATACGATTCTGAGGTGGTAGGGATGGTGTCCAGTAGGCGGGTCTAGCCGGTGAAAGTTCTCCCTTCTGTAGTGGAGTAGGAGAGTCCTAGTGTAGTGGGGGTGTGCCTCCCTAGTGAAAGGTTCACTTGGTGCAAACCTGGTGGCCGGGCGGAGAACTGTTGTTACATCCTCCCCCTTAGCTCAGGTGTTGCTTGCAATGGCTGAGCTCACATCAATGGCGTGGTCGGCCTCTCTTCCTTAACCTTCGGATTGGCTTCTCCTGGGCGTCTGCGGTGCAGGGCGTCAGGCTTGACACGTGGTATTTGCCCAGTGGTATCGTCGGGTTGTCTTCGGCTGCTACTTCATAGCGACGGGTCCCTGTGCGTGTAGAATGACGTAGGGTCCGTCCCTTCGTGGAGCGAACTTGGCTGTTCGTCCTTTCGTCTTACTGCTCTGTGTGTGGGTAGTGATCCACACGCGGTCTCCGGGCGCGTACTGGGGTCCGGGACGTGCTCGTTGGTCTGCGTATTTCTTCTGCCGGTCCTGCGCCGTTTCATGGTTGTCTCGGGCTCTATAGTAGGTGTCTGCCATGCGCGAGAGGGCTGGCGTGATTTCGGCGATGAAATTCTCTGAAGAGATGACTTCTCTTAAGTCATGTTGGATCTCTGCGGGGGTCCGTAATTCTCTTCCAAACGTTAAGTATGCAGGCGTCATCTTGGTAGCCTGGCATTCAGCGGTGTTGAGAGCGAATCTGATAGCGGGCGGTCTCCTTGGCCAATCGCTGTGGTCTTCTCCTACGAGGATAGCTAACTGCGTCTTCAGTTCTCGGTTTCGTCTCTCCACGGGGTTCGCTGCCGGGTGGTAGACTGGTGTAAAGGCTTGTGTAATGCCTAAACAGATGGTGATGTACTGCATCACGTGACTGATGAACTGCGTTCCATTGTCGCTGATCATCTTCCTTGGTATTCCGTATCGTAAGAAGAACTCGTTCAGTAGTAGTTCTTCGCAGCGCTGTGCCGTAGCTTCTTGTAAGGGAAAAAGCTCTATCCATCGGGATGCTGTGTCCTCGATGACTAATATCCACTTGTACCTTCCGACTGATTCGGGTAAGGGACCGAATAAGTCTACGGCGATGACTTCGAATCGCTGGTTCATTGGTGGGGTCCTGAGTAGTCCTGCGGGCTTCAAGTTGGATGCCTTGTACCTCTGGCATGTCGTGCAAGCTCGTATATACTCTTCAATGCTGTGTCGCATTCCTGGCCAGTAATAATGCTGAATTATCCTCTGGTAGGTCTTGTGAATACCGTTATGTCCTGCTGTGGGCGCATCGTGGTACTCCTTTAGTATAGTTACTCGTTCGTGTACTGGAACAGCTAGCTGTGCGTTGTCCACCTCCTCGTCGGTGGCGTATCTGTAAAGGCAACTATTCGATATTAGATAACCTCTGGCGGACCATCTAGCTGCTTCACCATCTTGCTCTGGATCGGTGAAGGCGTCTAGTATTTTCTTCAGCTCGGGATCCTTGGACTGTTCTTCCTGGATCTCCGTAGCGCTTCTCCTCGGCATGTCTATAGTGAGGGTACAGACTGCGTAATTCTCTTCTTCAGGGGGCCTTGATAACTTGTCGGCCACTGCGTTGCTCCTTCCGGGTGTGTATTTGATCTGAAATACGTAGGGTTGTAATTGCAGGGCCCAACGGGCGAGTCGGCCTGTAGGTGATTTCAGGGTCATCAGCCACTGTAGTGGTTGGTGGTCTGTGACTATCAACGTGGGGCTGGCCTCGATATATCCTCTGAACTTGAAGACTGCCCATACTAAGGCGAGTGCTTCTCGTTCGGTCGTCGTGTAGTTTCTTTCAGGCGCTGTAAGCAGGCGGCTGGCGTACTCCACGGGATGTTCTTCTTCTTTCTCCCCCTGGACTAAGACTGCTCCAATAGCATAAGCACTAGCGTCGGTTTTGATAGTGAAGGGGCGAGTCTCATCGGCAGGCTGGAGGATGGGTGCTGACGTCAGTAGTTTCTTTAGCTGGTCAAATCCATCTGCTTGGTCGGTGGTCCATGTCCATGTGGCGGCTTTCCTGGTGAGCAAGGTCATCGGTCGAGCGATCTTGGCAAAGTCTGGGATGAATCGTCGGTACCACGAGCAGGTCTGAAGGAAACTCTTAAGTTCCTTTACGTTCCTCGGTGCGGGTCTCTTGAGTATAGATAGCTTCGATCTTCTCTGGATCGGGGGTGAATCCTCTAGGCGTAATCACGTGGCCTAGGTACTTGATTCGTTCGCAGCAGAAGTGGCATTTGGGCCGGTTGGCCTTCAGCTTGTACTTCTCTAGATGCTGAAATACCTCTTGTAGGTCTGATAGATGCTCCTCGTAGCCTGGTGAGAGCACTATTAGGTCGTCTAGGTAGACTAGCAGTGTGATGTGGCTGAGTCCAGTTCGAAACTTGTCCATAAGTCTCTGAAAGGGGGCTGGTGCGTTGCGTAAGCCGAATGGCATTCTGTTAAACCGGTAGGTTCCAAAAGGTGTGATGAAACAGGTTTTATCTCGATCCTCTAGTTTCACCTTGATCTGCCAGTACCCTGCTCTGAGGTCTAGCGTGCTCATATACTGCGTCCCTTTAGCAGTGTGCAAGATGTCATCTATCCGTGGGAGTGGATAATGATCTGCTTTAGTGACTGCATTCAACTTCCTGTAGTCAATGCATAGCCTGTACGTGTTGTCCTTCTTGGGCACCATGACGACAGGTGAGGTCCATTCACTGTCGCAGGGCTCGATGATCCGTCCGTCCAGCATCTGGGAAATCTCCTGTTCCAAGATGGGACGTCTGCTAGGTGATAGCCGGTATGGCGGTGCTGCTATAGGTGATGCCTCTCCGGTGTCTATCCTGTGTTCTGCGTGTGGCGTAGGCTCTGTAGGAATTCCAAACACGTCCTCGTGAGCAGCAAGTATCTCATTAGCCTGCTCCTGTTGTGCTCGGGTGAGTCGGGTGCCTTCGTCTTTTCTAAGCTCCACGTCTATGGTGAAAAGCTGTAGTTGCTCCTCCGATGGCCATAGGGTTTCATCCGCCCATACCCTATGGAAGTCTAGATGGCTATGCCTGGTGGGCGTGTGGTGAGTCCTTTCGGTGGGCTCGCAACGGTGTATTATCCACCTACCCCTGGTGGTGTCCTGTTGTACCGGTGGTGAGGGTCCATAGCCTCCGAGTATGGCCTCTTCGGTAGCTTCCATCTCTACTAGCGTTCTTGTTGGTGTGGGTGGTAGCGGGCTGACCATGGTTGTCCCGAATTGTGGCGTCTGCACAATCGCTTCCTGAGTTGTTCCATAAACTCGTGTGTCTTCTGCTCCTGGAGTCAGCGGCGGTGGGCTGATCCTTTCTGATGTGGGTTGTGGTACCTTCACAACCGTGTTCTGAGTTTCTCTATAAACTCGTGTGTCTCCTTTCACTGGAGTCAGCGGCAGTGGGCTGAGTAGTGCTGGCTGCGGTTTCATAGTCACAGTGTCCATCTGTATTCTTCCTGATGTGGGTTGTGGTACCTTCACAACCGTGTTCTGGGTTTCCCTAGGAACTTGTGTGTCTCCTTTTACTGGAGTCAGCGGCAGTGGGCTGAGTAGTGCTGGCTGCGGTGTCATAGTCACAGTGTCCATCTGTAACGGTGGTGGTGCTGGCTTGTCCTTTCTGGTGAATGGGTAGAGTGTGGGGTTGTCATGAACCCTCCACCTGTGTTCTCCAAAATCCAATATAAGTCCAGCGTCCTCAATGAAGTCTATTCCGAGCAACGTCTGGGTGTTCCGGGCTCCCGGGAAGAATGTGAAACTGGTCGGGATTGTACTTCCCTTCAGTTTGACTGGCAGTTGCGTCTGTGCAACCTGCTGCGTTGTTTCTTCTCCGTCTGCTAGCGTCACTGTAGCAGTTGTTAGGGTGAGGGGATGTCCTCGTTCTTCTAGCAGGGTCTGCAGCTGGTGGCTGCCTATACTGGTCTTGGCTCCTGTGTCTACAAAGCCAGTGCCCTCTAGGTTCCACACGGCAAAGGTGAGTGCTGGCCTCTGCCGGGTGCGGATCTGTATGTGGGCAGCACAGAAAGAGCCTGTTCTTTCTTGCTGCGTCTTCGTTTGGTTGCAGTCCGGGCAGTTCCTCCTGTATACTTCCGGTCTGTTGCAACCAAAACAACTGTAGGCCGCCTGTGCTGTAGGCTGCTGTTTGTGCGGGTGGGCTGCCTTTGCCTTCCTGCAGTCCTTCTGATAGTGGCCTCTGATGCCACAGTAGTCACACGGTAGTGCCACCTGTCCTCTCGTTTGGCTTCTTTGCTGCTGGTGCTGGGTCCTCATACTGCTCGATACGTCTGGCCTCTTGCACGGGTGCCCAGAAGGTATCGACAGTTTCCCTCCTGATGCGGGTCCTTAACCTGGGATGGAGTACCGCATAGGTCATGTCCAGCTGAACATGGATGTCCAGAGCCGGGGTGATTTGAGCAAGTATTGCTCGCTTGCTGCAGACAAACTGGTCCGTGCTGATCTTGTTGTCCTGCGGCGTGTTGAAAAACTCTCGGTACAGCTGATCGTTGGACTTCCTAGGTCCAAAAGTTCGCCTCAGCTGCTGTATGGCGTCAGGCCATGTTGTGGTGGTTTCCTTCTCTCCGAGCCACAAAGTTCCTGCAACGTCTGTGAGTAGCATGGGCAGTGCGGCTAATGCGTGGTTGTCACTCACTCGGGCTGCTTCCTTGTACGTCTCTGCTGCGGAGATGAAGACATCCAGGTCCTCTCCTGGTTTTCCTCCGTAGCGTGCGGTACACCCAACCATTAGGCCAGACTGCTGGGTCTGCCTGTCTTGATTGATGCCTCGTATCAGCTGCTGCAACATCTCTGGGGTGAGCTGCATGCTTATGTCTCCTAATTCGGGGCTGGGCTGTCGCTCCGTCGATGGTCGTTCTAGAGCTCGTGCCCCACGTTGGGCGCCATTTCTTTTATAACACACTCCCAGAATAAATATCCCGGGGGGTGTGGGGAACTAGGATTCGTGATTCTGCAAATAAAATACACCCAGTAAATGTCAAAGCACACTTAGTAAAATGTTACATATATTCTGAAAAGCATATACAGTAAATGGTTGCTATGACCAATCTGTTCGCTCAGGGAGTGGCACAGATTGTCAATCGTCGCTCGTCGAGTAGAGTGGCCTGGCCCTCTTGCCTAGCGCACACTACTTAGCGGTGATCGTTGTACGAACAAACGGCCTGGCTCTCCTGCCTAGCGCAGATGTCTTGAAACGGTGATCGCTGGATGAGTAAACGGCCTGGCTCTCTTGCCTAGCGCAGATGCTCTGAGAAGTTAGTTAAGGGCCTGCCTAGCTAGCGCCAAAACTATTAGAAGAGTTTCTAATCGCTGAGTACTTCTCTCTGATTATTCTGGTCGTGGATGGCCCCTTATATACGATTCTGAGGTGGTAGGGATGGTGTCCAGTAGGCGGGTCTAGCCGGTGAAAGTTCTCCCCTCTGTAGTGGAGTTGGAGAGTCCTAGTGTAGTGGGGGTGTGCCTCCCTAGTGAAAGGTCCACTTGGTGCAAACCTGGTGGCCGGGCGGAGAACTGTTGTTACAGTACTAAATTAGTGTTGAAGTGATTGGGTTGGTTATATTTTTCAACTAATTTTTTTTAAAAATGTTCTTAAGTTGGTAGCATTGCAAGTTTACTATTCACTCAATTTGATGATTAATTGCTGAAGAGACAATAGAATATTGAATGTCTGCTTACTTTATAAGATGTTGTGGTTGGTTCCGCAGAGCTGGAAAGCATCAGAGAGATACTTTCCGTGATAGTGGTCATCGACCGGTTTCGGGCACAGAGCAAATCAATGTTATCACACTGTTTGACAAAAGCATCCTAATCATGGGCGAACGACCGAAACCGGTCGATGACCACAGAAAAAAAGCAGGCTATCACGGAAAATATCTCTGATACTTTATAGAAGCTCAAAATAAACAGAACGTCATAATCCATCTTATCGATAATATCGATCTTTTGAAATTTTAGCTTTCGTTGTTTCGATTGAGCTAGTTTTTATCAAGCTTACACCAAGATATTCTTGAATGTTGTGATGTTACCGGAGGTGGTGCGGTTCGGCAAGGAAGGAAGGGCAGCTAGGGTAGGTGTGACTACTTATTTACCAATACAATTAACAAACAACAGAAAGTGTGTAATTCAACATACAGAATATTAGACAATATATGATAGAAAGTATTTTAAATTTTCCAAATAACTATGGAACTAATTTACATCATTTCAGGGCTTATACTAACTTACCACTACAGAACCAGACACCCACACATTCACACATAGAGTTTACGTAATATAATTATATTATATAATAATACTTATTCATCTAAATAACTGTTGTCAAATTATTACATCAATCGTTAGAACTTTATGAAAGGTATTAATTCATATCTACAAATAGCGTTAATTACAAGTACAGTCAATTGGTTACACCGGCGTCGTTGAGGAGGATGACGTCGAGGTGGTGTCGGGAGAGGTCGAACACAGACGGACCAACAGGAAGTCGTGCCTGGTCTCTCGAGGATATGCGGTCATGCGATCAAGCCCAATTCACGATGATTTTTGCATCGTTGTATTACTTCCAGCATCAGGTAGTAGGTACTTTGTAGTTGCCAGTTACGAACGATTACTTATTAGTTCAGTCACAGGCGCCTCTCATTGCAAAGGCAAGAATGACCTTCTCTCCAGTCCACCTCTCTTGCTCGGACGCTCTCCCCGCCACTCTAATGCGGTTCCTCGTCATAGATAGCAGCACTTCACTCATTCACTTACACACTTACTCGTATGTATCGACTTAACATAATATTGACTTACTACTTATGACGTAACGTCACAATGTTATTATTGGTTATTGCATGTTTTCATAAACATCCCATTTTGACGTATCAAAAGTAAAATCACATATACTGTGAGTTAAATTATTTCCTTTAAGATCGTATACTATCCCATAATCAAGCTTTTTTTTTTTCACGTAACCAAGTTTTTCAAATGCTATCAGCGGTCATTTGATGATCATTATCATTCAATTATTTTAATTTTTCAACATTAAATTTCGCTTGTACGCGCATCTTTAATAAATAATTTTGAAAAAACAATTTTTTTTAAATGTAAATAAAAATAGCTATTAATCACAATGCAATATCATTTTTGAATGATACTTCAAGCTAACTAAACAAACTCAAAACAATTTTAAGGATTCGAATACGCATACATACATAAGTTTCCAATTTAAAGTTCAAGAGCAAGAAAATTGAAAGAATTATTTAGAAAGAGGACTGTACCTGATAAAATAGAAATGGATTGACAAGATTATTATCAACTTCACTTAAGACTTTCTACTTGGTTGTAGGCTGTCATAACCCTTGTCACAATATATATTGATGTGGGTCTATGCCTATAACATTGATAGTGCTGTATTTTGAAGAATAATACGAGTTATGGTTTTTCTTTTTTGTTAAGATACATTTTTCGCAAAGATATATAGACAATATAACATAACTAATAAACAATAAAATAAATGCCAAATATTTTTGGAATTCAATATAGGTTTTCCAATTCAAAGTTCTGAAAATTATGTCTATAATAGTTTGATATTTAGCAATTTCCTCAAGGATGAGGACTACAATAATTAAAACAAAATGGGATTAAAGACACAGAAACTCTACTCATTCTTCTTACTTGATTCTTTGCCGATGACATGGATGACTATCACGTGCGATAGAGATGACTCTAAACTTGTGTGCACCATCTACGGTAGGGGCATGAAAATGGTGGTTCAACGTTAAGAAGATTTGTAATTGAAGATAAAGGTATTATTATTATTATTATTATTATTATTATTATTTTATTATTATTATTTTATTATTATTATTTTAACTTTGCACTACAAAAACTTAGGGAACCTGCAACCCTAATTGGAGGAGGGGAGGAACCTAACTGATTTGTAGGGCACGCCGAACTATACGTGCCGAATCAAGCAGGACCGATTTTTGAACTTCGGCTGTCGGGGATGCTTAGGCAGACCTAGCCTACTAATAGTTTCAGCCGTATTTTTTGGGACAAGTCCATCTACCTGATATAATCACCGGATATATCGCGACCATCTCCAAGTTATATATTTCTTTTAATTAGAAGAAGAGGTCTTGATATTTCCTTAGTTTTGCCCGCTTGCCTTCAGAATATTTTCGTCAGTAGGGATGGCTATATCGATAATACAAGCCGTTTTATTGGCTTGGTCCATTATTAATATATCCGGTTTATTATGGACTACTGTTCGGTCCGTATATATCTGTGTGTCCCAATAGATTTTGATTTGCCCTAATTGCAGGAACGAAGGGGGAGAATATTTATAGTAAGTCGGCGGGTCCGATTTGAAAGAAAATTTTTACAGCAAGGCTATATAAATTATTTTGGCTACATTGTTATGTCGCTCTAAATACTCTTTCGGAAGCTAGAACAGAGCAACCAGCCATAATATACTGAATACTTTCTATCATCGTCTGACATAGCCGGCACCTATCATCAATATTCTCTCCTATAATGTGTTTCCCATACGCATTAGTGGCAATCACTTGGTCCTATATTGCCTGGAGAAAACCCTCCATGTCAGGATATAGAGCGCCAAGGCTTAGGCCATTTGGTGGATGCTTCAGTGTCTATATAGGAGCTTAATAAGTGGGCACGATATCTTCCATGAAGTTGCTTTTCTACCCATTCCTGCTTAAGATCCTGAAGTATATCCGATGCATCCTCTTCTGAGCCTGAAAGGTTCAAGGCTGTGTACCCGTTATCAAAAAAACAAACTTTTCTTAATAATGGCTCGTCTCGACCTTTAAAGTAATTTTTCAATTTGGACATTATTATTATTATTATTATTAATGATGGTGCCTAAAGGCGCGGGGACGTTCTACATTATCTTATGATATCTCTAAACTCCTCCAAGCATTCTTCCCTTGAGATTGCTGGCTCTCCAAATACGCGAAGCTTGGTATCGGCCAAAACGGGGATACTGACCTAGGTACTAATACAAAACATTTCCACGGCTCCATCGTCACAATTCTGACACACATAGAGGACTAGAAGTGCTGCCAATTTTGGGTAAATGGGCTAGCTACTCAGGCATGTCCAGCCAAGACATCTATCAGGACACTCAATTGTATCCTATTGAAGCAGAAAAGATACTTCACATCTCTCTATCTTATATCTTTTATAAATCTTTTAGCTCGGTGAATCCCAGTAGCGTTTTTCCAATGTTCCTCCATTTCCCTATGTCCTCCATTTATTTAATTTCTCTGCCCCTCCCCCAAAATTGCTTCCAACTTGTCCGCTCTCTCATTGCCCTCTCTATATCAGCATGTTCGGGTACATAGAAGAATAGCTAGCTCTCCTCTGTCCCTCTGTACTATGCTTCCTATTTTTAATCTCTTCCAGCCATTGTTCTACCATGCAGCAGCATTCAATGATACCAATGATCTCAGCCTAGATATTAAATTTCTTATGCTGAAAAAAAAACAACATATAAATATCTGTCACTTTTATTCAACACATTTTTGTAAGGAAATTGATTTTACAGGGAACTATAGCGTTAATCTTTCTTCTAAAGTACCCACTTCAATATTACGTATGGCTTTCCCACCTACATATATATTGTTCAATAGAAACATTGTAAGAATTGTAAATTTCAAAGAAAAAACAGTTAACCGAAAATGCGATTTTACAAAAGAGGTATTTGAGTTTTTTGAAATTTTCTCGAAAACTGCTAGAAGAACGATATTCGTTTAACTTGGAATGTACGTTGCTCAGATACAGTTTCATAACTTTTGTTTAAAAGCTTTCTCCGGAAAGGGCTTCTGGCGGAGTCAATTAGGTAAAATTTAGTTACGACTAGCTTTAGTTACGACAGAGAGCGCTCCCATACTAGTTAAACTCAGACATCTATATGATAAAAACCTAACACTTTTTTTTTTTTTTTTTTTTTCAAGCCCGTGTCAATTTTTAAAGAAAATATATCTATTATATTGTATTATAAGAGAAAGTTATGTGATTGTTTCAACAAGATTATTTTTTTTTGTTTTACTTCTCTTACTCCTAGTAAGAGGAAGTATTGTACATCGTGTCAAATTTTCGATATCGAGTTTTCACCGGAAATATCCGTTTTGAGGTCCCCTGAGTCCAAAAAAGTGGTTTTTAGCGAATGGTCTGTGTGTGTCTGTGTTGTGTGTATGTATGTGAACAGCATAGCTCAAAAACGAAAAATCGTAGAAAGTTCAAACTTGATATTCCGTTTAGGTATCACCATGGGACCTGACAGTGCGTTATCTGTCAAAATTCCTCAACCGGAAGTACCACTTTACTAGTGGTTTTTTTTACGTTTTTGCAATTTTCTCAAAAATGGCTCTGAACGATTTTCTTTAAACTTTTATATCAACTACACATACAAAGAGCTACAACTTTTATTTGAAACATTTCTCCAGGAAAATTCATTTAAGGGCACTTCTGGGGGAGGGATGGGGTTAAGTTTTCATCTTAACTGCTGTTTCAGTAATTAGACAATTCTGTCATCTAAATAATGTTATTAGAATTAAATATGTTGTTAAAATTTCGAGTTTGAAAAAAAATTGATAACCGGAAGTGCGTTTTTACTGAAATATAATTTTCAGTTTTCTGGTCTTTTCTCGAAAATGGCTCCAACGATTTTCTTTAAACCACCGTTGTTAACTATACATATAAAGAGCTACAACTTTTATTTGAAACTTTTCCCCTGATAAATTCATTTAAGTGGACTTTTGGGGGAGGAGGGTTATGTTTTTCTTTAAAATGCTATCACAGTTGATTATTACAATTCTGTCATCCAAATTGAAATAACTAGAAATTAATATAGCCCAAATTCCGAGTTTCAAGGAAATTAGTAAACCGGACAGTTTTACTGGACAGTGTTTTCACTTTTCGACGAATTTCATTAAATTTGGTACACTAACTATAAAATTTGTCAATTATAATTTTGAGTACTGGAGTAAGAGAAAGTTGTGTGAGTGTTTCACACCAGATTTTTTCTGTTATTATACTGAGAAATATAATAATTAAAATTACCACAAAAGTATGATCAAAAATTATTAATTGAAATTTGAGAATTACTATGGGGATGTAAATTGTGTGGGATGTATTTTCACACTTCATTAATGTTTTTTGTTTGTTTATCAATTAATATGATAATTCAATTAGAGCAAATAGTGAAAATTTACTATATAAGAAGGTTTTAAAATGTCGGTCGAAATTAGAAGGCAGATTAGATATACGTATACTATTGTTAATGGAATTACTTTTGTTTTAAACAACATACGTCTCTAGACTGGACCTAAACTATAAAATAAATAATACCCCGTTTGATTATAAAGCTCGTTGTGTGATGTTACCAAAACAATCAAAACTCATACTTAATTGACCTTGAGTAATTTCAAAGTCTTTGTTTCAATTAACATGACTAAATGTTAAAACTGTTTCAAAATTAATTTCAATAAAATGGAATTTAATATTATCATTATTTCAACTAAATTATTTAAGGATATTTTAATAGTTTATTTTTGTTTTGTTTTAAGAATATATTTGTAATCATCTAATGAAGTAGGGAAGGGATTAGCTCAGTGGTAGCGCGCTGGACTAGTAACGCGGAGATCACGGGTTCGAATCCAGCCGTGCTACCCTTAGATTTTCTCTTCCTAGGAGCCCCTACAGCTCACTGGCCGGTGATGGACAGTGTTGTCGGAGGCCGGCAGTGCACTGAGAAGGCTCCTGGCGCAAATGACCACAGATGTTGAGACGCCTTAAAAATTAAAAAAAAAAAAAAAAAAAATCTAATGAAGTTAGGTCCACGTGATCTTTTATAAATATAAAATGCCAGATTATTGTAATGGGAACTGAATCATTAGTTACTCCACTAACTAGGCCAAACCTAGGGAGGTGAGAATTCCATATAAAACAGTGGCGAGCTAGCCCTAAAAAAGAACAGTTTAAGTACGGTTATCGACATTAGTCTGCCAACATCATTCTATGTTGACAATACAGACTTGCACAGGGCAAATTCAGTTTACACACTCCATTGTTTGTTAAAATAAATATGGCTTTTATGTTATGGATGTTTGATGTTAAATTGTAAAAATTGTTAAGATACTGAGCCTCTATAGTTGTTGTGGTGGTTGGTTCCGCAGAGCTGGAAAGCATCAGAGACATTTTCCGTGGTAGCCTGCTTCTTTTCGAGGTCATCGACCAGTTTCAGGACCATTCGCCCATCATCAGGATGTTTTTAGTCAAAACAGTGTGATAACACAGACTTGCACAAAGCAAATCTGTGTTATCACACTGGTCTGAAAAACGCATCCTGAAGATGGGCGAACGCCCGAAACTGGTCGATGACCACAAAATTAAGCAGCATACCACGGAAAATGTCTCTGATGCTTTCCAGCTCTGCGGAACCAACCACCACAACAACATCATTCTACTTTCCGATTCTCAGCCAGTCTGTCTCTCTCTCTCTCTCATAACTATTCTCTCGCTACCTTTATTCTCAAATTCAATCAATAGTGTAAAGTCCTTGCAGTTAATATATATATTTCTATTCATTATAAACAGTGTTCAGTTTATTTCTTTACTCTCCCAAAATTTATCTCATTAATTGTCTTCCTCTAACGTCGAACACATTATCCAATTCGAATTATTATGTCGACAAATTTGGTTCTTTACATAATTCATACGATTCTTTTGCCAGTGGCAGCCTATCTATATTTTTGTGATGTTTTGTAAGAAATCACATAGAAACCATGACTGAATAAAATTATTCAATAAAGTCGCACTTCTGGTTGTAACATTGCAAAAAAGTTTTCTTTTTTGTTTTTTGCTACTTAAGGAGGCCTTAAAACATGTATATCCGGTGAACATACAATTTTGGAAATATTTGACAATATCACATTAATAATTCGTTAATTTTGGAAGAAAATTAAGTTGTGAAAGTTTAAAGCAAAATTCATGGCCTGAAGTTGATTTTTTTAAATAAAATAATCATGTATGTATATTACAAGTTTTACAAAATAAGATAAGATTAGTGAACAGAGTTCAAATTAGGATTATGACACGTGACTTCCAAAAAGCAAATTAACTGTAACTGTGTTATCATGATAATACCCATGACAGTGGGCAGATAGGCGTATGTTGCGTGAAAGTTTAACAAAGTAGATGAGTTTGGTGGGAAATGGTTATTACCAGCTGGGAAATTAGACAAGCTCTATATGGATAAATAATTATTTAAAATATAATTTTCACATTTTCTCTTTCCTTTTGGATTCTATAGATGTTTTCTTTATTTATTAATTGTTCTGGAAGTATATTTTAGCAGGTCAAGTCACATTTTTACTTTCTTTTACTCCTAGCAAGTGGAAGTACTGTCTGAGGCATTTTCCGTGATAGCCTGCTTCATTTTGTGGTCATTTGACCGGTTTCGGGAGTTCGCCCATCTTCAGGATGCGTTTGTCATACAATGTGATAACACAGACTTGCAGAGAGCAAATTCAATTTATACACTGACTGGTCTTTTAAATATATTTAAAAACTAAACTCTTAAACTAGGTCAATAGGGGTAGGGTGGTGATTCCTGAGTGGCAAAAGGAACACGTGTTTGGATTTTTAAAGGGGGCATATTTCCTTAAAATGGAAACATCCAACACATGGAGGTCTAATCTTAAACGCATCCGTTGTAGGAGGGAGATTCACTTTATAATTAACTATCTATACTACCTTTTTATTCTGGTTATTTATTTATAACACTGTGAAATAACACTGCCGTCATCCGTGTACTGCTGTGAAATAA
This sequence comes from Triatoma infestans, assembly GCA_011037195.1. Lineage (NCBI taxonomy): Eukaryota > Metazoa > Arthropoda > Insecta > Hemiptera > Reduviidae > Triatoma > Triatoma infestans. The sequence goes on from JAAEAF010014549.1 coordinate 101,588, forward strand.
GTCACTGAAAATAAAGGGCAGATTACGAGTTGTATGATTATAATATAGTATAGTATAAGATAGAATAAATAATATTTTTGTTAAACTAAAAATGATCAAAATAAAGAAACAATCGAAAAATATATATGAGCCAGGTTGTTTGATGACACTAAACGTATTTCGCATTTCATCCTACACAATTCATACACAACACGTAGTTTAACAAAAATATTATTGTTTAAATATTTGTTTTAATTAGGCTGAATTATTTCCTTATATAGGGTGATGATGTAATGAACCAGTTTTCAGCCAAGATTTTTTTTATTAATTTTTTCATTTGTAAAGTATTAATACAGAATTTCCTTATTATCCTTACGTTTCGGCACTCAGCGTGCCATCCTCAGAGGAATACATGTTGATTCTGCTTTTACCTATAAATCTGTTTTTTAGGCTTCGTTATATTTGTAATATTTGAATACGCTTTTGTTTTATTATTTTTTAATGGTACCATTATACAGCCAAGCGTGCAGGGTGACTCAAAACTAATCTTTCCAGATAAGAAATAATAAAAAATAATAAAACAAAAGCGTACAAAAAAGAAACCACGTGATCCAAATCAAAATATAAGGCTGAATAAAAGTTTTTATTTAAAATTTGACAAATTATACAAAACAGACGTATAACAAAAAATGTTATCAAATCAGAAATCTCAAATATTACAAATATAACGAAGCCTAAAAAACAGATTTATAAGTAAAAGCAGAATCAACATGTATTCCTCTGAGGATGGCACGCTGAGTGCCGAAACTTAAGGATAATAAGGAAATTCTGTATAATACTTTACAAATGAAAAAATAAATAAAAACAATCTTGGCTGAAAACTGGTTCATTACATCATCACCCTATATAAAAAAATATTGGGGCGGGTGTTGGTGTAGTGGTTATGAGCATGGACTTGTAAGTGGGAGGACCCAAGTTCGAGTCCAGCGTATAACTAAATTTTATATTTGTTTTAAAAAATGTTATTAGTAAAGTAAGTGCTTTCGCCCCCGTCCACGACACCTAATTTGGTAGTTGGACGTTAAGCCCGCCTGAATAAATAGGCATTACTTTACTTTACTTTACTTATAAAAAAATATTATTTATTTATCTATACTATCTTATGATCATACAACTCGTAATCTGTCCTTTATTGTCAGTGACTATTTCACAGCAGCACACGGATGCCGCAGTGTTATTTCACACTGTTATTAAATAAATAACCAGAATATTAAGATAGTATAGATAGTTCATTATAAAGTTAATCTCCCTCCTACAGCGCGGATGCGTTTAAGATTAGACCTCCAAGTGTTGGATGTTTCCATTTTTTATAGAAATATGCCCCTTTAATAACCTAAACACGTGTACCTTTTGCCACTCAGGTATCATCACCACCCTATTGACCTAGTTTAAGAGTATAGTTTTTAAATACATTTAAAAGACTAGTCAGTGTGTAAACTGAATTTGCTGTGTGCAAGTCTGTGCTATCATACTGTGTGACAAACAGCATCCTGAAGATGGGCGAACGCCCGAAACCGGTCAATGACCAAAAAAAGTTGTTTTTAGAAAATGGTCTGTGTGTGTGTATCTGCTCAGTGAAAGAAGAGAAAAATAAAAGTAAATATAATTTGCCAGAACAAAACAAGGTTACAACTTTGCCAACAAGAAGTAGAGACTTAGACCTCGTCACCCAACAGCTAATCTAATGTACAAGAGGGAAAAAAATTAAACTTCGCCTACTTTTACTTACAATTTTGTACTTATATTAAATACAATACAAGAAAGTTATGTTTAGCGTTTCACTCTAGATTTGTTTGTATTTATGATGCGTAAATGTATTATTTTAAACGTGACAGTTTTACTTTGAAAAAAGGTATTTTAAAAATTATAATTAAGTATCTTTTGACCGAAGTCTTAGCCTAATTTTTTTGTTGATACATCTCTGTTTGTGAAGATTTTAAAAGGAGAATATATAAAGAGTTTTCTACCATCCCCCTTTCTAAACAACCAATCTATTTACCTGAAGGTACACTTTACATCTAAACTGACACCCTTCCAAGACTTTACTGCGTATCTCTTCTGGCACCTAGAGATCAAAGGCTTGTTAAAGTAGCTCACATTCCTACTACATTTCCTCTTACACACAATAACTTTTTTATTTTCTCTTATACTCTAAAAGGAAGTGTCGCGTTTGTGACAAATTTTTGTGATAGAAAATTTTTACTGGAAATATTGTATGTTTTTAAGTCTAGTGACAAAAAAAAAAAATGCTTCGATTGGTCTATGTGCTCGCGCATGTGTCTGTAAGTGGTGCATGTGTGTTTGTTTTAGGTAAACAAAATTACTTTCAAAACAAAAAAATTAACAGGATAACTTTATATCTTTTTTATGGACGTGATAGCACGAATAATCTGCTGCCCAGAATACAACTTCCCTAAGTAAGAGGAAGTATTGCGATTTTCAAAATTGAATTTCCCACCCCCCAAAAAAAAATCTGGCATGAAACATTTACAAATTTTATAGTTAGTATAGTGTATTGGTATCGTTTTATTGATACCGGAAGTTGTAGTAATGAGTAAGAGTAAGAGATTGTTAATTAGAGGGTAAGAGATTAGAGAGTTGGTATTCGAAATGCGTACTACTGATTTATAAAAATATACTATATTATTAACAAATAATTTAAAGAGATATAAAATAGAAAAACTAACATGCACAATTGTAAATAACTATAAGGATTATAAAATGAATATAAAATATTAAAGAAGTTAGTAACGTGTTAAAACCTTAAATAGGGATGCGCTCGCGATGTGCCTCCTCCAGTGGGGCGACGTGTTATATTTGCATCACTCACACATCGACGCTGATATGTAAGTACGTGTAACACTAAAATATCTCTTGTGGTATATTGACCCTAGGGGAGGTCAGTAGTTAACAAGGGCTGATTTGGCCGGGGTGGCGACACTTTGTTAACAGATGCTGGGCCAGGTAGGCCAGTAAGGTATTATCTCTTGACTGTATATTGACCCTTTTTGAAAGAAATACAAAAAGGGTTTGCCGTGGTTCATGACCTGCAGGTAGCGGCTGGCTGGACCCTTTTCCAATTTTCAACCACTAGTTGTAATTTTTAGATTTATTTAAAAATTATCTCTTCTTTTTTTTTCTTGCTATCGCTATCACATCACAATAGCAAAATTTAATGAAATTCATCGATGTTTTTATGGAGAAAATCGTGAAAACTGAAAAATACTTTCCAGTAAAAACGCACTTCTGGCCATCCGATTTTCTTCAAACTAGGAATTTCTACAACATATTTAATTCTAATTAATATTATTTAGATGATAGAATTGTGTAATAAACTGAAATAGCACTTTAGAGGAAAACATAACCCCACCCATTCCGTCAAAAGTACCCTTAAATGAATTTTCTCGGTAGAAAATGTTACAAATAGAAGTTGTAGTCCCTTTGTATGTGTAATTGATATATCAAGTTTAATGAAAATTCGTTGGAGGCATTTTCAAGAAAATTGCAAAAAAGTGAAAAAAAAAAAAACCGTTCAGTTAAGTGGTAGTTTCCATTGAGGATAACTTATTATCGGATCCCATGGTGATATCTAAACGGAATACTAAGTTTGAACTTTGTACGAGTTTTCGTTTTTGAGCTATGCTGTTCATATATACACATATACACATACCATTTTCTAAAAACCACTTTTTTTGGATTCAGGAGACGTCAAAAGTTACATTTCCAGTGAATACTCGATATTGAAAACTTTGACACGATTTGAATACTTTCTCTTACTAGGAGTAAGAGAAAGTAAAAAAAAAAAAAAAAAAACTGTTGTGAAACACTCACGCAACTCGAATTTACATAGTCTCTAGTTTTTAGAGCTCTAGTATAATGTTTCTTCTTATTGTAATTTATTAATTTAATTGTATTAATAATTACTTTGATTTCTTTTTTTATGTTGTTGCTAGAAATTAGATTTTAATTGAATAGCTAGCTCTTGCGTGGATTTCGATCTTTATAGTACTCCTTCAATACTTTGTGCCCTGCGCCACATACATTAAAATTAGGACAATATAATGAATAGCTAAAAACTTCAAGTCTAAAAAAAGTATTTAACTGAATATTATAAATTCTTTTGAGAAATTTTTATTGGATGTTTAACATCAATTTTATTTTATCCCGCCAGTATAAACAGCCAAACACAAAATGGCGGACTTACAATGAATCTTGCATTTCTACCCAATTCTCTTTTTTTTCAACAATGAAATGAAAATACTGATTTTTTTTTTTCTTTCTTTATAGCTCACATTAATTTTATGAAACAGAAAATGGGTATGTTAAAAATTATTTGACTTTTTGCAATTTATTTTTATAAACATTTTTCATTGCACAGATTAATAATTAATAAACTAGTTGCGATGGAAAAATTGGTAAAAAAATGTCTAAACTAGTTTTTTCACACAGAAATAATTAGCTATGAATAATTAACTAATCACAAGTAGAAGAAATGCAAAATATGGATGTATGTTAGGCCAATCAGATATTTGGAATTATCATGTGTATAATAATGCAATGCTCATAGACTTCTGTTGGGAGAGGAAAAATGAGAATTATGGTGGACTGCTATCCCGATGGAAGAAGGAGCTTTACCTGCTCAACAGAAATTATCACTATAAGGGCTTGTAGGGAATTTTGGCGTTTTTTCAAGTTTAATGGAGGATTTCTAGTGATGAACTTGGGAATCGAAAATATTTTCGGCATCAAGCCTACCAATGTTATGGACCAAGCATTCCGTTTCCTTCCTAATCCCAAGCTAGTTTTACTATGAAAGACTCACAACTATGTTGGACGGTTGGATGTATTGATGTAATTCCATACTTTCTTCTTCTTTCTATCTTTTGCTGTTCCATTTATAGGAGTTATGGCAGAAAGGGCACTTGATTTACTAAAAGTATAGGGCTGATGTAAGAATAAAATACAAGAATTCAATAGGCCCATGAGTTTTTCTTGGGAGGACCCGAGATTTAGAAAAGATGAGATTTAGAGATGAGAAATTCAAATCTAATTATTGTTAATATGCCAACCGAAAAGAATGCTATTCCAACATCAAACTGAGTGGCAGTCTCAATCAATGGGAGTCTTTAAACTAATTTTGCTCTATGCTTGTCTATATTATCAAACTGTTTATTATGACATCCTGATAATGGGCGAAAACCCGAAATCGGTCGGTGGGCATAAAATAAAGCAGGTTACCACAGAGAAAAATCTCTAAGTCTCAAAACGGCTTTACCTGAGGTAGTTCTGATATGCTGCAGTAGTAATAAAGGCTGGTATTGATGGGGGTAAATTATTAAAGATAATAATAGTGGTAGTGATGATAATGTTGACAAAGAGCATTCGTTAAAAAATAAAATTAAATACTTGAATGAGGTTCATTGAAGTCATTTCTTTCCTTTAAAGAAAATGGAGAATAGATATCGGAAGAAGTAGATGGATAGGAAATTGCGCAGTCATGATTATAAATGTGTTTCTACCAAAGATACGATTGCGTCCATCGGTTGGGTTGGGTGTCGAGAAACGGCCAGATAATTTTGGATCCTTTCCTGAAAGATAGAACAGGCACAGTTCCGGTGGGAGTAATGCACATTCGTGGCAATGATGAAAACTGGAATGATCGCTAAAATTAAGGACAACTTTGGGAATTATGGAGGTACCAAATATTATATTATTAAAATCAATGCATTATATAAATTAGTGTTTATTATGAGTATTATTGGATTTATATTAACAGGTAATGCAGGTGAAGTATTCACTAAATTAAATTATGCATTTATTTACTGAAAATATTTACTTTATGTTAAGAATGTTTTGTAGTTAGATAGCGAAACTTTGTTATCGTAAAAGCTGTGTGTTGTGAAGAACAACGGAGTTAGGTAATTTGTAAGAGTTGAGCCCTAATTTCGCTCCTTCCCAGTAAAGTTGCCCCACACTATTAGCCTGTTGTTTACTTCCAGACCATCCCCTGGACACCGTTCTGCCAGCACTCTGTTGGCCTCACCCTTCTTTTTCTTAACGGTCTCTCTCAGTACTCTACTTAACCCTTTTAATAACTGTTATAAATGTTTTTCTTCCTACTCATCACCCTTTACAACAACACAACCACCACTAACATTTCCTCTTCCTTCCTACTTAGAGGTCCATCCTACTTCTTTTACTTTATACAACAAACTCCTCTCGGCTCTTCTACTTCTTCTTCTGTTACTTCACACTATTCCTATACTTTCTTTATTTTATAAACGATCTCAAAAACCTCTCCTTCCTCTGTTCATTCACTTTTCAGTCTTACCCACTAAAAACAATTTCAAGTAGGTTCATCCTCCCTACTCACTTTCCTTCTTTGCTTCTTAAGAACTTTACCCAACCATCAGCACTACAATCCCCTCCCCCTGTACCTTGTTTCCTCACTTATCCTAAACTTTATCCACTTTAAACCTTCCCCAGACCAATAGCCTAGCGAGTAGCTTAATCCCACCACATTAGTGAGCCTGAATTGTAAATGTGTATCCCAAGAGTGTTCAGAGTAAGCAATATTCCATTTCCCGTTATCCTTTCTCCCCACAAAAATGATCCAAAGATCCTGTTACTAATTTGGTATATTTTGTTTATAAATTAATGAACTTTAAGTAAAACTCAAGAGCTGAAGTACCATTTATATTTAGTAAAATATATAAAAAAAAGATATCTCCCCCTTAGTGTATATTCGGCATCTTTTAAGCTGTCAGAGCCAACTGGATACATACTTCAAAATGTAATGGGGAAGTCTTTCCTGTGTGGTTAGGGCCAACGTATGCTCTAGGGGCGCCATTTTAGCTGCAAGTGCGAGATAAATATTGTTGTGTTAAATACTCAAATTTCACATATCGATTTTTTTCATTCGCTAAAAATTTACAGTCCGTAGCGTATTTATATTGTTATGTCCAAAAGCCAAAAATATTTACACTATTATTGAAAAAAATAATGCAGTATTTGTAAAGGACGATGCTTGAACTTGTATGAATAAGCATATACTAGTCTGAACAGAATAGTTCAGCGAGGTAGAGCGCTGCTTCAGGTTGTGAACTTGCATAGGGTTACTTAAATAAATATACATATATTATGTTCGGGGCGACAATTTGTCTTTTTGTCCGGAGCGACATAACCGATAGAGCGGGCGGTGGATTAGCGCACGGAGATTTTGTCTCGGAATAAAGAGAAAGACTTCGTTACTGTCATTGACCTCGGGCCACCATCACTGCAATCACTTAAACTTTTGAATATTTATATATTTATGGTATTTGATATTTTAAATGAGAAGTTATGCAACTCTCTTACAAAACATTAATAATAATAATAATAATAATAACATTAATAATAATCCTACAAAAGTTTAAAATCTGAATTGTAAATAATTTAGATATTATGATATAAAACGTACTTTCTAGTTAATATTACTGATAGTTACTAAGAGGATCTTTGAATAGCGCTACACTTACTTAGTAAAGAGGAAATCATCCGCTTTTGAAAGTATAACAATACCGCTTCAGTTTAATAACTATTCATATGTATATACCTTGTCGTAAGATTGGGAACAACAAATAGATATGAGATCAAACTTTACATTCCACTCCAAATACATTTTATAAGCTTATTTAGTCAAATATGAATGTGAGGGAAAAGTAGTGCATTGCTGTGTGGAAGTCCTTCCTTCAGAAGGAAGACTGCGGCCGCATCTTTATTATTAATAAACCTGAAGGTCTGCTATGGGAGGGTACCTTCGATTTCAAAATTCTGCAGCAGATATGCGCCAAATTTAAAAAAAAAAAAATCACCGATATAAATTTATCGGCGACGCTATTGGAATCGAAAAGAGCCCGCTCGAAGTAAAGGCAAAAACGTTAGTAATGAGCTAGAAGGAGATCCAAAGTAGCAGAGGAGTGGTCGCTCACTATGAGAGTAAAGACAGACTATATATATTGGAGCAAAATTATATCTCATCAGGTCCTTCAAATATATGCCCATCATGGACCAGCACTATCAAATAGTCAGGGAGAGCAGTGGAGCAAAAACCATTTAACTTGATAATCAGTGCTATGTGAATATTGAATCCCATCAAACATATCAAATTTTAGTATCATATACCTCATTTCTATCATAAGGCAATTTTAAAACACCAATTTCTCTTCTTAAACTGGCTAGAGTAGACTTTTCTAAAGCATTTCCCTTAAACATATTACGCTATAAATTATGAGCAATAATCTTTAGTTACCAAGAATCATTAAATACCAATAATAAAAACACAGGAATTAATAATCTTCTCACTAAAAGAAGAAAAGGTACACACGGTGCGCTATCTAGGTATAATACTAGATACTAAATTAAATTATGATGCCTTAATTGAGGAAAAGTGTGAGAAATTAAGTAGACTGTATTATTTGATGAGACGACTGACTGACGTACTGACCATTGAAGGACTGAAGACGGCCTACTATGCGCTGTTCCATTCAGTCATGACTTATGGCATAATGCTGTGGGGAAGCGCGCCACTAGCGGTGAATGTGTTTAAGTATCAGAAGAAGGTAGTGAGAATAATATGCAAGGTTAGAAAGGATACAAGTTGTCGCGAACTATTTCCGCGATTAGGCTTTCTTACACTACCCTGCTGCTATATCCTTAAATGTGTCGTATTTGTACTAGAACATCCAAATAAGTTCCGGCGTAGAGGGGAACTACAAAACATTACGACAAGGCAAAACAACTTATTGGTGGTGCGTGCACATTGGACTTCAAAAGTTGGAAAATGCCCACTATATATGGCCGCTAAAATCTATAATTGTTTGCCTGAGTCTTTGCTTCAGGTGAGCCTATCAAAAAAACAACTTAAAAAGGAACTTAAAAAATATTTACTAAATAAAAATTATTACTCTATAAACGAATACCTCTGTAAATGATTGAAACTTTTTCTTTTTTTGACACTGTTCTGTACCTTTGGTGCTGTACGAATAAAGTATCTATCTATTAGAACTTTAATTTTTAAACCTAAAAATCAATAATTTAAGTCAAGATATAATAGCCAACCAACAAGCAATCAAAAAGTGAAGAGGAGTGCAACAATTTTCAAGAGCTTACTAAGATCGTAAGAATGGTGGGTGAAAACCTTAGGCTAGAGGTAGGCGAAAAAGTTTATTAGCAGTTATTTGCTGAAGCTTGCAACATGATTACTCCAACAATGCTGAGCGGCCACCCAGTTAACTGGAAATTTAAAATGCTCATGAACGCTTGAACTTGTGCAGGTTCTGTCAGAAAGAAGAGAAAACAGCACTGCAAGTACTGTGCCATTTAAGGGAGCTTGTGTGGCTGCGATTCGCCTCTTCGGAGAGAAAAACTCGACGCCTTTAAAATTTACCCCGGTTTCTCTCTTCAATCTACTAACTCTAATTAAACTCAGGACTGGAGAGAGTACTCCAATTATGGCCTGCCAACCCTCAGAATATCTTCCTACAGCTGAAACTAAGAGCTTACTAGCTGTTATTGAGAAGTCTACGACATGATTCTCTAAGAGTTTACATTAAGCTATAACTTCAGGGAACAATCAAGAGTTCTAACTAGCCACATCGCTCTTCAACCGACATCAGCCAATCCCACCGTCTCAGCATCACCAACTTCATCTCTACATAGCTCGACCATTCTCTATATCACTTTCTTCTCACCAAGTATTTCTTAAATATAATATTTTGAATGCAAATGTGTCAGTAGGTGGGTGTTTATTTTCAATTACACAAATTCATTTCAAAAGCTACTATCAAATAATTTTTTTACTATTTTCCAGGATTCCTGATCCTTAAAATTATGAAAGCCATTTTTTTTTTTTGCCAGGAAATGAATATAAACAAATTTGTTGTCAATATAAAGGAAAAGGATTGTGAGATTGGGTCTTTTTAAAAAATAAGAAAACTTGTATTCTTGCCAACGTTTCAACAAATATATTGTCTTTTTCAAGGCATAAAAAAATTAAAAAAACGATTAAATAATCTTTAAAACATAACAAACTTAGAGAACTTATGTATAAATTTGGAAAATAAAAAGTTGAGAACACCTCAACATCACAGAGAATAGTGATATTCAATACTATTGTAACGCAGTCAGTGGTGCCATCTAGGAGAGGAAGTAGGGTTCTCTTAGTGGCCGCTAGGAAACGCTGGCGGAACGCTCTAGTTATTTCTGGAAGGATTGAGAAGATTCTAGAAGATTCTCCACCGGTATAAATAGTGGGACCGCAGTGAGCAGAGAGTTTTCTAGTTACAAACGAAGTGTACGTTTGTGGAAAGTGTATAAAAAGTGAACAAAGTGAACTTTTGTAGTTTAAACTGTGAAGTAATTATTATTAAGTGTTGTATTTGGTAATTTATTGTGTATAACAATAAATTGGTGTTTTCTTTATTGATGTTTAGAGTATTTTATCTATACGAACCCACTTAAAATTAGTTGCAGTAGCTAGTTTAGAGGGAAAAACGTTACACTATTCTACTGGTGATGTACAATCACTATTCTCTGTGATGTTGAGGTGTTCTGAACTTTTTATTTTCCAAATTTATACATAAGTTTTTAAGTTTGTTATATTTTGAAGATTATTTAATCGTTTATTTTAATTTTTTTATGCCTTGAAAAAGACAATATATTTGTCGAAAAGTTGGCAAGAATTTAAGTTTCCTTATTTTTTAAAAAGACCCAATCTCACAATCCTTTTCCTTCATATAAGTAACGGTCGAGAAGAATTTTCCTTAGTTGACAATATACTTGTTTCAAATTTCAAAATGTTTGAACCACCAAACGCTTCAAATCCACCAATATCGAATTCCACCAATCAAAATTCCTTTTAACAATTTAATGGCTACTTGTTATTAGTTTAATAACAACAGCATCTTGTTTAGATGTTTATATTTAAATATTTAAGTTTATATTTAAGGTTTATCATAAATATTTATTATGTTAAATATTTGAAGAAGGTATTTGACCCAGTCCTGAAATGTTTACACAATCCATTCTTTACATAAAACTTGTTATTGTTAATGAAAAATAGGTTTATATGTACGTTACAGCAAGCAAGCTAACAATGTACTTTTTAATCCTTATATATATATATATATATTCAAGCTGCCCTACCTTTCGTTAAATGTTCTTAATCCAAAATGGAGAAACTAATACGTTAAAAGCTGGGTTTAATTCCCAGCAATATCCTTTTATTTGGAATGTAGCCAAATTTACTTGTTGAGTTAGCAAACACTTTGATTTACTCTCTTTTATTACGTTAAAGTTTATTCTAACCCTTTAACATTGTTCATTAAACAAACAAATAAACAAAAAAACAAAAAAAAATATCTTCTATTCTTTATGTTTATTTAAATTTACTTTTTACTTTAAATCTAGCTACAATATTCATGTAAAGTACTTTACTTTTTTTCTTTTTTATTAATTAAAAAAGTTTTAAAGACGTACCGGTCATTAAGTCCCAAATAAAACTAAATACACAGCTAATCAGATGATGTATTTTAACGTCAGGATCTGTGTTTCTGTGCACTTATTAACCGAGGACTTAACACACGCTATGTATAAAATATATTAAGTTACTTTAAGAGGGTGTTGTCCTTGTGCTCCTGACAAAATTCTAGAACTTAGACATCACAAATTTATAACAGACTATTTTTTTTTTTTTTTTAAATTTCAGTAAGACTTGGACATACGGCATCGAACTATGGGGTTCAACAAAACATTTAAACCTCCAAAGAATTCAATCTCTCCAATCCAAAATCCATGGGGCACTATCGTTAACGCTCAAATTTTATGTTTCAAGTCTAACCATTCATAAGGACTTAAGACATTTCTTTTGTGAGTAAGGTTGCCCGAAATTCCTTCATTCCCACACTAATCCTCTTATCCAAAATTTATCATCCCGTTGCATTTCAGACAATCCTCCCAGACGTTTAAGGTACCAGTGGCCTCGCCATCTTCTCTCTGCAGAAGAAGGGAGCAATTAATTTGAATAATTAATTAGGGAATTTACTGCTGAGTAGCTTCTCCTCTCGTTTAGTATGTGAGATGTGTCAGCGTCGGTGTGAGTTTGTCAGTGTTACTTAAAGCACACGTAGAGCTGGTGTAGCAATTCAAATAAATAACTAAAAAAAAAAAAAAATTTTTTTTCAGTAAGTCGTAATATGTATTGCCGCCTTTCTTATTAGATTATAAGAAATGTTTGGCATGAAACGTATAAATGTCACATATTAAGTTTTCTTTAATAATCTCTCCAGCCAGAGGTTCTGCCGCCTTAGCCAATATTGTGAAGTATTACCATTCTTACACGCATACCCTATACATCAATGGCAACCTTCATACTGACCTTTCATAGTATCCATTGATTTCCAATGAATACCATTGGAAAGTAGTGTTAAAACAACCTCTTTACCAGTGTAGTATACAAATAATTCATAAAATTATTCTCTTTATACATAAATCCTTTTAATAAAATCAAAATTAATACACAAAATAATGTTCAAATATTATTTTGTAGCAATAGGTTTAAATATGATTTTTGTTAGCCATAAGCGATTTATCTTTTATTTATATATATTTTTTTAATTGTAGAGACTGGCTGAATATGATTTACCCTTTGCACACCTAACCACCTGCACTGCCAAGACAGTTAAAGGCATTCTAGCGTAATGTCATTCTCCACATATTATCATTGTAATGTAAACAACAGCCAGTAAAATTGCTGGGCAGAAAAGCTGGCTCAGTAGTTTTATAGCAATCTCATCAAGGCGTCATTAAACTCCCTACCTAGTGCACTTATACTACACGTTACATGTACTATCAAGCCCACTCCAATGTAATGGTGAATGGACTTCAATCACGACAGCTAATCTCTCACCTACAAGTTGCCTCTAGCCGTTAGAGAAAGGTGGAATATAAATTGACATTCCGAAGGGCTTACATACAGTCTCCAACTTTACTTCAAAGAGAAATAACGGTATAGCCAACAAACATGCATGATTGAAAGAGCCAGTTACCAACTCAAAGTGGAAGAGAAGGAGACAGCCTACAAATTCAGCGCTTATGAGTGCAGAGAGTGTCTACATCAACCTTGGAAGATTCATCTTGCTAGCGATACTAGCTCACTATCATTAGAACTAGAAGTGTCGGAATTGACAGGATACTTTTTTTAAGATTTTTTTTTTTAATTGTCTCGATTAAGGCTACAACGATTTTCTTTCAACTCGAAATGCTCGCTGAACGGTTTATTAAAAAAGTATCATTTTTTTTTTTTTTTTAATATTCGAAATAATATTCGGTATTTAATATTCGGTAATTCGAAAGTTTCCTTGTTCAAAAAAAGAAAAATTGTTCAATAAAGTCACACATCTGGTTAACCGATTTATTTTCTTCAGACTATGAATTTTGGCATCACATTATATTATATCGATGAAGCAAACGTATAATAAACTAAAATAGCATTTAGTGGAGAGTAGCTTTTCCAAAACTCGGAAAATTATTTCAAATAAGCTATAGAATTACATAATTTATATATGGGTAAAATTAGAAGAGACGAAACACATATCAAAGTTATGCCCTGTATTAAAATACAGAGGTAATGCTTATAAAATATATGTCAACTACTATTTTCTACAACAAAAAAAAAAAATCTGGTGTGAAACACTCACACAACTTTCTCTTACTCCTGTTCTCAAAATTATAATTGACAAATGTTACAGTTAGTGTACCAAATTTAATGAAATTGGTCGAAAACTGAAAAAAAAACTGTTCAGTAAAAGCACACTTCCGGTTTACTAATTTTCTTGAAACATGGAATTTTGGCCATGTATTTATTTCTAATTAATTTTGTTTGGATGATAGAATTGTATAATCAACTATGATAGCACTTTAAAGAAAAACCTAACCCCACTTCTTCCCCAAAAGTACCCTTAAATGAATTTTCCCAGAGAAATGTTTCAAATAAAAGTTGTAGCTCTTTGTATATATAGTTGATGTACAAGGTTTGAAGAAAATCGTCTGGGCCAAATTTTGAGGAAATCGCAAAAAAATAAAAAATAAAAACTAGTAAAGTAGTACTTCCGGTTGTGGAATATTGACAGATAACGTACTGTCAGATCTTATGGTGATACCTAAACGGAATATTGAGTTTGAACTTTCTACGATTTTTCGTTTTTAAGCTATGCTGTTCACACATACAACACACACACAGACCATTTGATAAAAACCACTTTTTTGGACTGAGGGGACCTCAAAAGGGATATTTCCGGTGAAAACGTTATCGAAAATTTGACACGATTACAATACTTCCTCTTACTACGAGTAAGAGAATGTAAAAATGTTATTTTTCGAAATAAAGACATTCTAATTTATACCAGAAACAAAATACAAATACACTACATTTGGCCGTCTGATGACGTACCATAGTTAGGAGAGATCCCCTCTTAGGGAAGGAAACATGATTGATCGGCATGAAACTTGGTAAACACTATGGCTACGAGTCCAACTTTAACTACAGCGTGGAAATCTTTCATTTCAATTGCAATTAATATGGTAAATAAAAATTTATTAATACATTATGAAAATTCAGGTATTTACTAAATATAGCTGATGCGTATAAATGTATGTAGAATACAAGAAGTACACACAAAATAACTGAAGAATTTTGCAATACGTTCGCTTTTGATCTCTCTATCCTTCGACTAACTTGCATGACGCCACGTGGTGGCAAACAAGAGAAGTAAACATCAGAGATATTTTCCGTGATAGCCGGCTTCTTTTTGTGGTCATCGACCGGTTTGGGGCGTTCGCCAATCATGAGCATGCATTTGTCAAACAGTGTTATAACAGAGTCTTGCACAGAACAAATTCAGTTTATACACTCGGTCGATGACCACAAAAAGAAGCAGGATATCACGGAAAATATCTCTGATGCTTTCCAGCTCTGGCGGAACCAACCACAACAAGAGAAGTAAAGCCTGCTTCTTCTTCCCTACCCTCGTCATCACTCCTAATTTTACCCTATATATTATATAAAAGTTTAAACAAAATCATTTCAGCCATTTTGGAAAAAAAATTGCAAAAAAAATAACAAACAGTAAAATGGTACTTCCGGTTGAGGAATTTTAACTTCCTGCCGGATCACATGGTGATATCTAAATGGAATATGTAGTTTGAAATATATTTATAGAAAGTGGGAGACCATATTCTTAAAATTAAAAAAAAATACATTCAGAACTCCATGGGGCTTCAAAACTTGTATTTACGATAAAAAAAGTCGTTATCGGTTAATTTGACATGATCACTGCTTACCAGAGAAAGTATGAAAAAAGAAATAATAAATTGCTCAACTTTTTGAATATATATATAATAATACTTATAAGCTGTAATAAAATTGTCTATAAAACTTTTCATGGGATCTCGAGAGATAAATCATTTTATGAGACACTATATTAAAGTATTCAAATAAATTACTATTTCCGGGGCCACGATTTCATTTGAAAAGTTGATTAAATCTAAGAAATCTAGAAGTTAGAAATATTCTCGTTTCAAACAAAAACCCCTACTTAACATTGAAGAGTACAATCTCAACTTAACTTATAGAACTTTATCCCACCCTAACCAATCTCATTGTTTAAAATAACGGGGGGGTAAGCATTTCAACTCGAATCGAGTTTTTTTTTTTTTTTTTACCCCTTTCTCTTTTTTTTTTATTCAAGTTTTTATTAAATTGATAATCGATATCTATTCGAAGTTAATTAAAAACGTTGTATAATATCCAGAATTCTATGGAAATAAGACTATGTTGATTTTGGTAATATTTTTAATTCAAGTTTAGCTTGTTCTGATGAAAATTCCTTTTTTTTTTTTGGATTATGCAGAATATATTAACAAAAGATAATTACACAATACCTGAACACGACCGTGTACCAGCTATTTCAATAAAGGCTGCAAAAATTCGTCAAAAAAAAAAACGAATTGGTTATTGGAAGTATTTGCGAAAATAATTTCATTACTTTATATATAATTTTCCCCCCCATTTTATGGAGAATATAGGATTACAGAGTTTCTGACAAAAATTTTGGAAATACTAGGGAGAATTTATTCATTGATGCAACAGGTTTTTTAAAATATGATACAGTTATCGATTGCTCTACAATTCTTGTCATTAAGCAAATAATTTATTAACCGCTATTCATTTTATTAATGGACCATTTTGTTTTTAAAAGAAAGTTTGATATATAATGGAGTTGATGAGAAGAGAAATTAGGTTAGATTAATTAGACGAGATATGAAGACACTGTTATAATATAACTATGAGTTTACACAAACTGCACTGGACTTGTAATGATTTTATAGAATAAAAGGTTAGAGTAGAGTTATGACACGATGTGATGTATATGGTTGAATCTGATAGAGAGATAGATGTCTAGATCTCTCACTGGCATATATACAGGTTTTCCCACTCTAGCCTGCTTAAGTGAGAAAGTACCAGAGAGGGCCTTTTTTCTCTCGATCGGGCCTGTGTTCTCTCTCTTGCCGTTACAGATACAACGGATTTTCTTCTTTTTTTTTTTTTTTTTGTGAATACAAAAATTAGTGATTTCGTCTTTATGTTACCTTTTAATGGAAACAATTTCACAGTTTGGACTTGGAAACAAATACAACACACCTCCTTATTATAATTACATTTAAATTATCTACTAAAAATTAGCCAAGTAATAGATATCCATATTTATTAAATAAAAGGATTAATATATTTAAAAAAAAAAATGATCTTGGTATTAGAATCTGGAAAATCTGGTAATATATATGTGAATATTTCAATTCAAAACCACAATATTTCAATTTATTAACCACAATTCATTTTATTAATCGACGATTTTGTTTTTAAAAGAAAGTTTGATATATAATGGAGTTGATGAGAAGAGAAATTAGGTTAGATTAATTAGACGAGATATGAAGACACTGTTATAATATAACTATGAGTTTACACAAACTGCACTGGGCTTGTAATGAGTTTATAGAATAAAGGTTTAGAGTACAGTTATGACACGATGCGATGTATATGGTTGAATCTGATAGAGAGATAGATGTCTAGCTCTCTCACTGGCTTATATACAGGTTCTCCCCACTCTAGCCTGCTTAAGTGAGAGAGTACCAGAGA
Source organism: Triatoma infestans (assembly GCA_011037195.1). Lineage (NCBI taxonomy): Eukaryota > Metazoa > Arthropoda > Insecta > Hemiptera > Reduviidae > Triatoma > Triatoma infestans. The sequence continues at coordinate 118,860 of JAAEAF010014549.1, forward strand.
GGGCCTTTTTTCTCTCGTCGGGTCTGTGTTCTCTCTCTTGCCGTAACACATACAACGGATTTTCTTTTTTTTTTTTTTTTTTTTGTGAATACAAAAATTAGTGATTTCGTCTTTATGTTACCTTTTAATTGAAACAATTTCACAGTTTGGACTTGGATAATTTGAAAGTAATTATTACCCAATTATTAGCCCGTTCAGCGCAATAGGCGCGACAGAGGACAGAAAATGCGTAGGTACTTGGCGTGCGGCTGTAGTGCCTATGCAATTGGTAAAACAGCGACATTTGAAGTTTATTTTTTATTTATTTCTTGAAAAAATATTAAACGATATAAAAAGATGTCGTCTCTCTCTTACAACATTTTGTGCTTTTTCATTGTGTCCTATTTATGGGTGGTATTTTAGTAAATAAATTCTTAAAATTATTGCCTCTAAATCTCTTTCATTCTCTTCTCCCCTCTCTCCATACGTATATACATAGAAAGAGAAAATATGTTAGGATGTTAGCATAAAAACAGAATGCAAGATTACGGAGGAACTTATTTCCAAGGAGTGTAATGTGCTAGGAGCACACCTGTGGGAACGTAATATGATGGAATATATGAAGATGTATTTCCTTAAATAAAAAACTATTATTTGTTAAGGTTTACAGCTATTGTATTTAGAAACAAATACAACACACCACCTTATTGTAATTACATTTAAATTATCTACTAAAAATTAGCCAAGTAATAGGTATCCATATTTATTAAATAAAAGGATTAATATATACATATATAAAAAAAATGATCCTGTTATTAGAAAATGGAAAATCTGGTAATCTAAATGTGAATATTTCCATTCAAAAATTTACTACTTCAAAACAATTGGAAAATATGCGCCCCTCTTTAAAACAGGAGAAGAAAATGAATTAAGCTTAATGTACAATGTCAAAAAAACAAAAACAAACAAAAAAACAAAAGAAACAAAGGCGCCGAAACTGCCACCAAATAGGAGCATGGAATTTCGAAGAAAATCTAACTAAGCTCTATGTAAACAATGAAGTCCACTAGATGAAGATCTACCAAACCCTGATTATTATTATTTTTTTTATAGAATGTGTGTGGTCAATATGGATCAAAAGACCAGCATAGCTGTGGTTCCGCAATAGTTATTGACAATAGGAAATATAACTTTGGTCTACCTACAAGAAGTAGCATAAATGTTGCACATCTCTCCGCAATTTACATGGCCCTAAGTGCAGTAGAAAGGACTCGGGGTAAAGTTGTTATATATTTGGATTCAATCAGCGCCCTATAATCCCTGAAGAATATATACTCTAAGTATCAGATTGTCCTGGACATTCACACATTGCTCTACAATTTAGAAAGAGAAGAAACAAATGTTTCATTTGTCTAGGTATCCGGACACTCAGGAATTCCCGGTAACACAGATGCCGACCTAGCGGCGAAAGTGGCCGCTAAGATGGCTATAACCATAGAGAGGGGCATGTCAATAGACGTGATGAAACAAATAAACGTTATATATATATGAATCCTAGCAAAATGAGTGGTCGTCAGTTACGAACAATACGTTAAGAACCATTAAAACAGCTGCTAAAGCTTGGGGCTCTTCAACGCGGTATAACCGCAGAGAAGAGATAGTAGTTATTCGCCTAAGGATTGGCCATACCCGGTTAACCCATGGTTAACTCATGTGCAGAGAAAATCCTCCCATATGCAGGGCATTAACCGTACAACATATAATTGTGGAGTGTCCATTATATGGACAAAGTAGACATTGTAACAGTTTTCCAGATACGCTAAAAGAGGCTTTGACAGATGACCCGATTAAAATAGACAGTATAATAAAATTTTTAATAGAAACTAAATTAATTAACAGTATTTAGAAATAGTAAATAATATATAGAGACCTTGTAAATAAATTAGTTATTAAAATGTATATATTGTATATAGTATAAAACGTAAATAATGTTTATATAGGGTATAGGGTGAATATTATAGTTTTAATAATTTAACTCTGAGAGTATAACTTATATGGGATCAGTAAAGAGTTACTTATATGGGATAACCGAAGGGTTTATTGCTTTAAAAACAAAAATGGTGATTATTACGCATCAGTTTATGAGAATCGCAAACAGGCAGCAGCATTATCAATTCTAATTTTTCCAGTTTTTCTTGACTTCATTTACTAATCCAGGTAGTTATATCCGGTTACTTTTTGGTTGAGATTGGATCCGTCTGGTGTGATACCTGGTACACGGACGGTGCCAGAATGAATGTTAGGTAAGTTGCGATCTATTTTGAGACAGGAGATCAATTAGTAGTATCTCTTGGTGAATAGGCTTATGCTATTCTTTGTTGCGTATTTTGAATGAGAGGGTACACAACATTAACTTAAAAGTATGTTTGTATCGGCTCGCACAGTCAAGCTATGTTGAAGGCGCTGAGTTCATGTGCCTACACTTAGGTTGGTACTAGGAATGTTCTAAAAGACTCTAAGAGCTTTCTTCCTAGAAGAATGTACTACTTGTCTTGTAACCAGATCGTATGGGAATTTTGGGGAATGAGGAGATGGATAGGTTTACCCAATTAGGCGCTTCTCTCCCTTTCATTGGTCCCGAACCTGCCATTGATGTGCCTTTAGGCATATGTCTGTCAAAGCTTCCAGTTATGAATGAGCACAGTGGGTTGTCGGCAGTCTTATGTAGGGATTTTAGTGAACCCCCACCACTCATCCACTCTAGCGGAGAGAAACAGCCCCTCTCGCACAGAGAGGAGAGGCTCGGCCAGTGTATATATATATATGAGAGATAGACAGTCAGAAATCATTCTGTTGAATTCAGTTTTACACATCAGAGATCATTCTGTTGATTTACACATCAGTTTAACATCAATCCGTACATATCATTTTAGCCACGTCAGTCTGTCAGTTCAGTTCAGTTCAGTTCTAAACTCTACAGTGTAAAGTTCTTGGCAGTCAGTCACATACATATATATCAAATTATATATCTTATAACCATTCTAAGGTGTTATTTATCACATCAAGCATCTACAACCAACATCTCCTCACAACACCCTTACACTTAGATGCTCATTGGGGGATCGGACATTCACAAACCTCGCTCAGACATCTGGTTCGGCACCTTACTGAGCATTTTGGTTTAAGAAGACAACTCTACTTAACGGGCTCGTGCCAAATCCTTTGTGTAGAGTCTATGAGACAGAAGAAAAAACGCCCATCCATTTTATGACAGATTGCTTAGGTTGTCAGGAAATTAAATTCAGGACCTTTGGTCGGTACGGAATATCTTTGGAACACTCTAGGCTATTTCCCTATAAGATCCGATTTGTTTGGACTTTAGTGAATCTTAGGTGGGTTAGCCCCGGGTCTGGATTTTTACGGGTTCTAGGCCCGGTTTTTGTTGTGTTTCTTTGAGGAACTATATGGGGCCAATGGGGTTGGGTAGTATAGGGTTTGGTCCCTAACCGCAGACTAATAATAATAATAATCCAGGGTAGTTAATTGCTTAATTAAAAGATTCAGTTTCTATTTAAAAAAAATGAACTGAGTTGCCTCATTAAACATTATCTCTTCTGCCAATCTGCAATCTAATAAAAATAGATACTAAATTCGGTCTTCCAAATGAAATGAGTTTTTTATTGTTTGAATTTTCTTATAACTTTTTATCCAAAATACATATTTTCTACAATATATTAGTAAAATAAATAAATAAATAAATATAAAATATAATAGATATTGTTGAATGATCCAAAAATGATGAAATCATAATGTTAATTGTTTAAGAAGAGACGTTGGCCTTCAACAATTGTTACAACATTATCACATTGTTGTTGATACGGTCACCTTGAAACATAATTTGAAGACTAAAATATATTTCAACATCCTTATATGCCAATTATTCAATCAAGATTGAAAATGTTTAAATCAACTATCAACTAAAGTGAGAATAATAACATAACGATGCTTTAGCTAGTAGAATGTTTGGAAAATGTATTGATTAAATAAAGTAAAATTCATTGTCTCTCTCTCTCTCCAGATTTGATTTTAGTTTCGATGTAAAACTACACTATCTATTGTATTGTTGTTTTGGACTACAACACTATAGTGTCTTGAAATTTATAAAGGAAACAAATATGAGAAACAGTACTAATAAATTATAAATTATAAATATAAAGAGTGGCTCTCTTCTATAAGTCCTCTCAAAGAGCTTTATGCATATATTATTTATATTGGTTTTGAGGATTTAACTATACAAAGGAATTGTGTTTAATCTTATAACAATGAAAATATAAATAATAGTTTTTAAGTAATTAAAAACTTTAAATAATAATAAATAAATAACTAAAACTGCTCATATAAAATTAAAGCAAATAATATACCATCTTAACATGAAAAACATCCAAAGAAATAACATAAAAAAAAGAGTATCAAAAAACTAGATTAAGGATATTACACTTCTCTGACACCATCTTTAAAAGCCTCAATTGTGATTGCAGTCCACAGCGGGGTTTTTTAAACCGAGGAATTTTCGGCTTTTATTAATAAAATAAAATATATAATATAATAAAATATATAAAAAATAATAATTTTTATTATGCTAATGATAATATCACAGTACTTAGAAGGACTTATTATTGTATATATTATTATGGATAGACTAACGATAATTGCCAACATGCACGGGAGAATAAATGTGTGACATTAAAGTTATTATTAATTGATCATATTCCAGATAAAATGTAGCCATTGTATTCACATTAAATATAGATTATCACTATGAAGCAGGCAGTGTAAATTTTGTAAACTCTAGGGCAAGGTAAAAAAAATGAAGATATGTAATATTTAACATTATTTGTGATTTAAGACTTTGTCCGTTAATGAAATATTAAAGTTATACAATATTGCATGAAAATAAATGCAAATTACGTGAACAACGTAAGCTTTTATTAATTTTTGCATTGATTTAATTAAAGTGAAATTATTTTTTAAAAAACTGCCTCTTCCCAGAATGAAGACGTTTAAATATATGTTTAGTACATGAATATTTCTATTTACATAGTGTATTATAAAATTAGGTCATGCGTCCTAATATGAGAAACAACGCTTCTTTATAAGTAAAAAAAGTAAAGTAATGCCTATTTTTTCAGGCGGGCTTAACGTCCAACTACCAAATTAGGTGACGTGGACGGGGGCGGAAGCACCTACTTTACTATTAACATTTTTTAAACAAATATAAAATTTAGCAGTTATACGCTGGACTCGAACTGGGGCCCTCCCACTTACAAGTCCACGCTCATAACCACTACACCAACACCCGCCCCACCGCTTCTTTATATATCAACATAAAGGAATATAAAAACTCAACAAAAGCAGACTGGTTTTGATAATTGGGAACAAATCAATGTACATGAAGACATCGAGAATCCATGACGTGAAGACAACAACAAAGCATTAACTGTGCAAATAGAAGTTGGGAACACTTACATTTTTTGTATTGAACAATAGTAAACACAGAGACTAATAAAACCAAGTTTACTGCAGGCATTATTTAATAAAAAAGATTTATTGTTTTGAGTAGGTATGTAGGGCATCTAGCCCACAACTATCTTAACAATATCTGACCGACACTAGCGCAGCCTAGCAGCCTCGTTCAGCACCACCACCAGCATTCCCTAATTAAGTGGTCGTGGAAGAATGTGTAGTGCAGTGAGGTGTAATTTATTATAATATAAACATCAATAATGTAAGCACCCTTCATTATGTAAATCATTTCACGAAGTACAAATTTAGCTATGGGCAAATAGTTAGGGAAGGGTGCCGTGCCTCTCGTCAGGCCGAATTGTATGCACCAGTATAATAAATGGGTGGCTGGATGAGTTAAAACCAGTATTCACCGAACTGTAATCGAAGTTGTATGTAGTTACTAACCCAACCAGTAGTGTAAATTAGTGACAACGGCTAAAGGTATATCACTCGTTTAATTTAAGACTAAAATATAGAGATAATAATGAATTACATTAGATTCAGAAAGTACCCGAAAATGGAATATTATGTATGGCGATTCACATACATAATAATTATACGATTCTTTGGATATACGAGATAGCACTATTGCTAATGCTTCCGAATTCTCGACATATTCAGCCGCCACAATCCAAAAGACTCGCCGCATCACAGATATTCATTTCTAGAATTCTAATCTCATTCTACAAAAATGATTTACCTTTCATTTCCGCCATTATTATTATTCAAATGAGGGAGGGCTAAACCTTATGCTATCCAAAGCCTCCATCGGTACAGCAGGCCCAAAAGAATAAAACTACCAGGTCAGGAAAGAAGTCCACCAAGTTTCACCCACCTAACTTTTACCAAAATCCGAACAAATCGGGACCATAACCTTAAAAGGGGACATAGTCTAGGCTCTTGCAATGATATCCTGCTCCCGGCCAAAGATACTGAGCCTAATTTCCTCACGGCCAAAACAATCCGTCATTATATGTATGGGTGTTTCCTCTTCCGTTCACAAAAGCCCCATTTTCTTCTAAGAAATGTCACCTTAAGCCTCAATGCCCAGTGAGGAACCCCCTCACTAAAAAAGCCCTGCTTTGACCCCCAATTAACATCTTAGACTGCCGACAACCCACTGTACTCATCCATAGCGATGAGTGCTATGTAGCTGTCCATGACTAGAAACTTGACAGACCTGCGTCAAAATGTATTTAGGCTGTTGATTACTTGTATGAAGAAATTTTCCGGATGCCACAACAATACGGCAAAAGTTCAAGTATTATGGCGTAGCTGCTCAGACAGGTTTTAGCCCAAAACAATTCTGAGAATATGTTCTAGAATTCAAGCTTATTTCTGAGCTGTTCCCGTAAAGACTGGTCGCTCATACCACATAAAACAGTTTGGCTTATGAAGAGAGTTTACTACGTCTTTGCTGGTTGATTTGCAATCTTCACATTATCTTCTATGATGCCATTATGCTGTGGCATCCAATACAACGTAACTTTATTGTTTCTGCCCTGATCACAATTTTATCGATGCATTGTCATGTTGTTTTAAACAGAGAGGTGGGAAATTCTTTTCAAAATATCATGTTATAATATCGATGTTTCAATACGGGCCAATATCAATCTATTCGAAACGTTACATTATTTCAAATTCGTCTCTATTATTGTAGTATTTCATTAATTAAATGACCTTTAAAAGTCTATAACTCTCTCTCTCTCTCTCTGTCTCTCGTAAAGGGTTGCTATAATTCAAATTTATTGGTATAACTGCCAATTACTGAATTGATTTCAGTGCTTTAATGGTGGATCACAATCTTCTGATTCCAATACTTCTGTCGAGTACACAACGTTTAGTTGCCCATAACATAAATATAATTTGGTATTGAAGATCCATATTCATCTTCAATATGTGACAGATTTCATCCAGTTCTATCCTAATTACATTGGAGAATCAAAATACATAGATAAAATCGTTGGAACCTTTTACTAGAGAAAAAATGTGAAAAATAGAATAGAATATATTTATTTGACTCATAAGGTACAACCTATAGCCATCAGTTAGGACATCAAGAAAAACAAAAAAAATGACAATAAAATAAGATTATGCAAATTACATTATCATAATTTAACTATAAGAATAAATGAAACTAAGGTAATTATAAAATCTTCGTACAAAAGAAAAACAAACTGTTATGTATAAATCAAAACAAAATACAACTGAACAACAAGCAATAATAATAACAATTTTTTTTTTTTTTTTTTTTTTTGTGTGGTGTGTGTGGGAGGTGAAATGCTATTGACGCACGTATGTGCCGGACTCCCGCCAAGGCAGCCTACCGGTTAAAACACCTCCTCCGGCACCAGACCTAGCCTGGATTCGCTTATGCAGCACTACATCAGGCTAGGCCCCTATTCTGTCCCTAATCAGGGGATCCTCCCGCCAAACTCAACCAGTTCTCTTTGCTTGGCAATCAGCACCTCCCTGGTGAAGCGCGCCACACATGCCCACTGCCGCCTATTAGTGAGCATAGTCGATATTATCCCAGCCGGGGTAATATGCCCGACGTTTTGCTCCAGGTCTCTCCTGAGACGACCCCACCTCTCACACACAAAGAAGGTGTGGTGTGCATCGTCTCGCATTCCCGGACAATAGCCGCACTCACCACTGGTCCTCTTCCCCATCTTCCTTAAATATTCACAGAAATAACCGTGACCACTGAGGAATTGGGTAACGTAGTAGTCCACTTCGCCAAAGGACCTCTCTACCCATGTACCGACATCTGTAATAAGGCTAGCAGTCCATCTACCTCTTACATCCTCTTCCCAAGAAGACTGCCGCCACTCCAACAAGGTATATGCACGCTCTTCCCTGGAGACCGCTGCTTTATCCAGCTCGCGCCTTCTTTGGTACACTCTCCTTCTTTCATCAGCCAGGAGTGCAATCGGGATAACTCCCGCTATAACCAAAACTGTCGGCTCCGAGACAGTCCGGTATGCCGAGGCTATCCGTAGGGCTCCCAGCCTCTGGACCCGTGCCAGTCTCTTCCTGTAAACTTCCTTTCTGATTACTTCTGACCACACTTCAGCTCCATACAACAGGACTGAGTGAGTAACACTCATGAGCACCCTGCGCGTACTAGCTAATAATAATAATAATAATAATAAAATAAACATCTTAGAATAAAATCTCTAATAAATAAACACAAATAATAAATTTCTTATATTTAAACTATGAACGCTATATACAAACAAGCTATTTAATTTATCTATTGTATCTATTGTTAACAGTTGTATCAAGCTGATCTGTTTTGTTCGGAACTTTATTTATATATCTTTTTAAGTATTTATTTTTGTATACTAAATATGCCGGACATTCTAATATGAAATATAGTGTGTCATCTTTTTTATTGTTTAAATAAAATATACAGTTCTCATCGTAATAAAATTGATATTTTTTACCTTTGAAATAAATAATATTACAATGTTTTATATTTGCTATTCTAAGTTGGGATACGCCAAGTTTAAATTTCGTTATATTACAGTTAAATTTTTGAATAAGATTCGCAACCGAGCGGTAAATCGGGTTATATGATGAATTTAAAACTGAATTTATATCTTTACTAGTTTTCAAGTTTATTAAAAGTATTAAGTTTTTTTTTATCATGTCCACGTTTTGCCCTTCCCATAATGGAGAAAAACTTAAAGAAAACAGAATATTTCTCATTTCGTAGGCCCAATAAAACGCATCGATGTAGATTGCATGAGGCCTAATAGTTTTTAAATAGCACAATTTCGATAAACGGTCGTCTGGCATAGACAAGTAATTTAATCCAACACTGTTTTTTTAAACATTCGAAATTTACAATGGATTTTACGCTTTCGAGGCGAACATAGCAGTTTGGGGTACTTTTCTGCAGATGGAGAAGTGTTTTTAGAAAGTTTAATTGACTCCGTTCTATCGTCTCTATACGCTGTATGCCCCACACCTTTGATAAATATAGAACAACACTTTTCGGACATGGAATGAAATAACTGCACTTTGGTCACCCAACAGTCCGATTTACAACATTTCAGAATTTCTAAAACCGCCGAATTGGCTACAACTCCTTTCTTAAGAAAAATATGAAATTGTGAAAAATTGAAAAAAAAAATCAGTAAAAATCCCTTTTCTTGACTGAAAGAACCTTTTTGTCGGATGCGATTGTAGATCTAAACACAATATTAAATTTCAGCTCCCTACTATTTTTCGTTTTTAATATATTTTGTTCACACAAATACACACACACACACACACATACACAGACCATTCACTAATAAACATTTTTTTCGCACTCTCGAGACGATGAAAAAAAAACTACGATTCCCAATGCCAAGAAACTTCATTTCACTGAATAAGAAATCCCAGGCATTCGATCGGGTTTGACACCTAGGCTTGCTCTTCAAGCTCAAGGAAATCCTTCCCTCCATATCCTAAAATCCTACCATCCTGAACGATACTTCGGAGTCAGACATGGCTCTAAGTTCTCCTCCAGTTTTCTCGCGAGGGCCGGAGTACCGCAAGGAAGTATTCTAGGCCCTCTGCTTTACACCCTCTTCTCATCCGATATTCCGCAATCCATACACACACAATCACCGCCTCATTTGTAGATGACACAGCTTTCCTTTCTTCCAATCCAGATCCAAAATCCGTTACCCATAACATCCAAATTCACTTAAAGAAAGTAGAATTATGGTGCAAACAATGTAACGTTTACATTCCGCCGAGCAACTTGTCCTTCACTATATTATAATAACACTCTCATCCCTATTGCAGACACCGTGAAATACCTAGGTATGTACTTGGATAAAAGACTTACATGGAACCCACATACTATACTAAAACGTCAAGAGCTAAACACTCGATATAGAAGATTCTTCTCGACCGTTACTTGTATGAAGGAAAGGATTTTGAGTTTCGGTCTTTTTTTAAACAAAAATAAGAAAACTTAAATTTTTGCCAACGTTTCGACAAATATATTGTCTTTTTCAAGGCCTACAACATATAAATACAATAGGTTATTTTTTTAAAGTAATAATAATTAAAATTATGGATTAATTTATAAAACATTTTTTTGGTTTACTTACATACTTACATAAAAAATATAAAAACTAAAAAATCTTTAAAACATATCCAACTTGAATACTTATGTAAAATTTAGAACTAAAAAGTTGAGAACACCTCAACAACACAGAGAAAAGTGTCACTTTTTAGTTCAAAATTCAACTTTTTAGTTCTAAATTTTACATAAGTATTCAAGTTGGATATGTTTTAAAGATTTTTTAGTTTTTATATTTTTTATGTAAGTAAACCAAAAAAATGTTTTATAAATTAATCCATAATTTTAATTATTATTACTTTCAAAAAATAACCTATTGTATTTATATGTTGTAGGCCTTGAAAAAGAATATATTTGTCGAAACGTTGGCAAAAATTTAAGTTTTTTTATTTTTGTTTAAAAAAAGACCGAAACTCAAAATCCTTTCCTTCACTCGATATAGACTTCTACATAGACTACTATTGTAGTCTACTCCTTTCAGATCTACATGGAGTAAACCATTGAATTTGTCGCCCTCCAAATTCTCATTAGACAACAGAGTGCTTATATATAGAACAATTTTACGACCAATTGGAACTTAACGGGGTTGAAGTGTGGGGCTCAATCAAGTGAACCAATTCAAAAAAAGAATCGAGTCTCTCCCAAAATGAATTGAGTCTCAACCCAAGCTCCACCATATTATATATCCAACCTAACCTTACACAACGACCTAAAAATCCCTTTCATCACAGAAATGGTATCTCCCGGTTACAAAAAATTTCCATGAATCTCTCCTCCTTCATCCTAACTCCCTCTCGTTCTACAATTGACCCCTTCCCCTCATTCCAAATAGCCCATCCCGCCTACTGAAACCCCGTGGCCGCGAAATTTACTTTTCAACAACAAACTGCCTAATTAAAGAATCTCACAGGTGCACATGTCCTTATTTTCTGTTATCATTTTTGCTTATTGTATTATATATACAGTTGTAAATATCAATAGAAGTATTTAAAAAAAAGAAGAAGAAATACGCAATTTCAACAATAAATTTGCATTATAGCAGACCTTTATAAGAGAGACAGAGGCATATAAAGGTCATTTCATTGAAGAAATGATATCTAAAATAGTATCTACAATAATAGAGACGCAACAATCATGAAAGGTTTTGAACGGTTTTGATTGACCATTATCGATATATCGATATTATGATATGATATTTTGAAAAGCAATCCCCCACCTCTGTTTAAAACAACAACAAACACACACTCTCTCTCTGTTTAATAATGCTAATAAACCTACAACCTTTAAACCACACTATTTGACATTTATCTTCTTCAGCCATTGTAGTGATTGCTTTAAGAGGCAATAGAGAAAGGAGAGAGAAAAAAAAAATGAAAATATAAAGAAAGGTAATTCCAGAGTTATTTTCTGCACGAATTAACAACAAAATAATAAACAATATAAAAGTTTAATATGATTCTTTGTGATGTTATTTAAATAAAGTAGTTATTTTTTGAGACATATTTTTTTTTATAATCACTTTCCTACATTTTAATGATGAACAAGGTATTTTTTTGAAAAAATGAAGTCCCTCTATTTCATTATTTTATACGGCAAACTCCTTGGTGCAACAGCGTATGCGAAATAAGCTTGCCATGTGGGATTTTTTATTAGCACCATATAGTCAGCATGTCCCGGTATTCAAAGGTAATATATTTTTGGCATTCATAATGCAGTGGGATTTTTGAAGAAATATAAAACTAAGAAATTAACTTATGCTGCATTGTAATTAAATGTTAAATGTTATGATGTCACAATAAAGGATTAAGCATATGTTTACATATAACTCTTTCACACAATCCTAATCCCAAAGTGTGACCATCATCTCTAGTAATCATCTGTTCTATCAAATGTCGATAAACATACCAGCACCGGAACCGGGACACTAATAATGTGAACTGGTAGACTCTTACTAGATTGATCCTTATGAGTTCGTTTCAAACTTCTTAAATAGCAAATCCTGAATTGGGATAAACTTGGGAAATCCGGAGCTTGTTCCTCAAACACATCATAGCTCTGTAGAAGTACCGAAGATGGTGATGTTTATGTTGGAAAGCAAGTGCAGGTAACTTAAGATACAGGAACTTTGGCGATTTTTATTGGGGAATGTATGGTAAGTACAATGCGATTCCCATTGCTGTTTAGTTCTGGGCCTTCGCTACCTAGCTTACTGGAGCTTTCCAATTTTTCTCATGATGCTGGACGAACACTGTCTTAGACCTCGCAACAAAGGCGCCACCGCTAAGGGAAAGTTAAATGGAACTTCAATCACGTGTTTTTGTTCTAAATAGTTTAATAAAATCAGTTACCATTTCAAAATATCTATTAAGGAACTGGTCTACAGGAGATAGAAACAAGTTACTGCCATAAATCAAGAGATAAATAATTTCTTAAGACATAATCCATTGTCTACTTCGCATTCAAATTGCTGGAATATTATTATTTTCCATTATACTGTCTGATAAAAGAAATGTTATAGGCCCGAACCCGGTCGATGACTAACAAAAGAAGCAGGCTATCACGGAAAATGTCTCTGATGCTTTCCAGCTCAGCGGAACCAACCACCGCAGCAACAAGAAGTGTTATATTGAAAGTAGCTCAGGGTGTTCAATTCTTATTCCAAACTCTTCACTATCAATACTATGTATTGTTTTTGTTTGTCGATTACACTGTCCTAATGTGTAAGCATGACAAATGGACATAGTAAAAGAAGGCTGACCAACAATTTCTATCGAATCTTAATGTTTTTCCATAAAAGAGAAAATGATCTAATCAATAATGTTTTCAAAAAGAAGACCCAGAAATCTTAAATTACGATAACAGTTGTAAAGACAGTTAAAGAAAGATACGTATTACTAATTAAATTGGTACTTTCCACCTATCGTGATTAGAAGAATTATAAGTAAATTGTAGGATTAAAAGTGCTATTAAAGGGAAACGGTTCTTGAACTGACACTTCTTGATACTGGAGACTGGTGGCTCGTAAGAGATTATTTTATTGAGATTTCTTCTTTAATGGTTCTTTATGACTTCTTGATGACTCTTTATAAACTGGTTATCTTATTGAAACTGTTATAAGCCTGTACAAATTTTTGATTGGCTGTTTTGTATCCGAATTTGTCATAAATTTATTATAATAATTCTGAAGAATTTGGGAGGGAGTTTATTGGTTAAACTGGATATCATACCTAACGCTGGATATTGCAAATTCCAATTATGACGAGTGTTATATGCGGCGTAATAGCGTCAGTGTGGCGCTGTACTGTGGAAGAAATAAGAAAGGTGGCAACAATGGAGCTCTGTTTTATGGAGTGATATAAAGTATAACATTTCCATTGCATAGATAATTTTATTTATTTTTATTTATCCCTATCTTTTGGACGGTATCCGAGCTCGCGTCCATACCCGCCGTAAAGCAGCTAAACAGTAGACTGCTACAGTCATCTACTACTCACTGGCAGATGATTAAAAGGAACCCACGCCATCTCCTCCCAGGTTTCGATATATTCCTGGAGAACCACACTATAAGCAAAAGCTACGCATAGAGCCGTAAAACCAGCGGAGTAAAGTGCACTCAGTAATTAATTCGCATCCAATTATGCCCAACCATACCCTCCATATAATACCATGAAACCAATCCAAAAATTTGTACCTAAAAAAGCCTCATTTATACTCCATATAAGCAATTAGTTTCAATCAAACCAACATTTACTCCGCGCACACAACGAGCACAACAGACACAATCTTGCATCGCATACCCTACTGACCATGCCCCGCTCCCTACGACATACTGCTCCCTTAGAGCCGCTTTCGCAAATGAACTCCGCATAGGCTGCACCGTTCTCCAACAGAAGCGGAAGGGCTGCATTCCCGAGATCAATGTTAAAGGCAATCCTTTGCCACAGGCATAATCTTTGGTGCTCAAATGAGTCTGTAATGACATGTCAAACACCAAAGAAAGAATAATTTACAACTAGTGGCAATACCCAGCTGCCTGACTTCAAGACAAGGCCGCAGCCAAACAAACAAACCAAGGGTATATACCCTACATCAAAAGCAAACGCCGATAAGGTTAGCCACTGACCTAAATCAGGCGGTCACCGAACTACGAAGGTCGCACACTAGGACAGATGTCTTGGTGTGAGTGTGGCCACACTAATATATAAACTCGCCCAATTGGAAGAGGGGATAACTTTATCATATACAACGAGAACATTATCATATACGATCTGACGAGTACGTTTTGAGATACGAGCAGCAGTTTACGCGTCCCTATACAGTATTATTCAAACTTATCATCTTTTAGTTGTGCACTTTAGTTCATTTATTTTAATCATTCTAATTTATTAGTTATTTATCTTCTATTTATTACTAAGTATTTTGTTGTTATTAGTTACCATTTCTAACGTTGAAATTATTGTTCAAATACAGTTTATTTTTATAAAATCCGTTTTAATAATTCGAGCACTAACTTCCAAAGTCTCTCAACTAACTTCCGCCCTCTTCAAGACATCTACTACATCTGGAACCACAACAAACGGTTCCATTACAGAGTCACACACCAAAAGAATATGTTTTGCTGTCCCATCGGCTCCACAACGGCAACTGCCATCTTCCATTAAGCCATATATCATGGGTCCCATAGATAAGCCAAAAAAATATGGAATCTCATATTCAAAAAAGGCTGGATTCTATATTGGATAAATCATTCTTTTTTTTTTTTTTTCATCCCACATATTAAAACAATAGCACTGAATTCTATATGGCTCATAGTTTAATGTACAACTGTTTCCCCAATTTTTTCATAGAAATCTTCACTCACATTAACGTCTGCCTTGATATTTTGTCCTTCAAGTTCATTGTCAAGATATGTACTGATTATTTATTTTATTTTTTGGATAAATTTAACCAATGAAAGTTATCAAAAGAATGCAGAGAGTGCAAAATTAGTTTGTAAGATATCATTAGATTATCCCACCCTGGATAATTCCAATCAAAAATTTGCTTAAAATATTTAGTAGTATAATACACGTGAATATTTATTGTGAATTTTTTTTTTTCTAACTTCTTAATTTAGTACTCTTTATATTAACAATTATTTAATATTAACAATATTTATTATTACACAATTTGACCACCATAATAACAATAATAGATCCAGTTAAGAGTTGGTATTTTGATTTGCCATTCTATCAAGCCTTGCAGCGTATGTGTGTTTATAATTGTATAAAATATTTAGTAAGTGGCCGAAAGATTTTATCTGATACTTTTATACTGATAACCTGTAATTATAGAAAAATTTTATTAGTTTTTAGTCTACAACCACGATCTTTAGTTTCAGAGACATTTTCCGTGGTAGCCTGCTTCATTTTTGTGTCATCGACCGGTTTCGGGCGTTCCGCCCAGCTTCAGGATGCGTTTTTCAGACAGTGTGCCACACACTGATCGTACAGAGACGTAGTTTCCACACTAACTGAGTGTGTTTTTTTTAAATACTACACTCTTACACTTATTGGTAAAGGATTGGCCAGATGGGTGGGAAAACACGTGTTTGGGTTGTTAAAGGGCAAATTCTTTTCTTACAGTGGACGCGGGGGGTCTAATCTTTAAACTCTGTTGTTGGAGGGAGACTTACTTTACAATTAACTAACCAAAATATTAAGAATATACAAAAAATAAAATATAAAAAATAGGATACACAAAATAAATCTAAATAAAATTAAATAACGAT